>PVJH01003947.1:90000-115405 GCA_004026705.1 Nesogale talazaci
GTGTTCTGTGAGTCTGAAAAGGAACTTATACATTGGTACTGGACATATGGACGAATACCGGACTTGTGGACTTGATCTGGACTCCCCTGAGTTGTTTTCTTAATGATCAATTACTCTCTGATATAAAACTTTCTCTTAAACCTGTATGTCTCCCTGGATTTGTTTCTCTAGTCTACTTGGACTAACACGATATGAAAACAAATAAGGGCCAGGCTTGTAAACGACCTGTGGTATGCAGTTGACACCGCCTTGCTTGCTAAAGGTGAGGTGAAGAGGCATTGAAGAGCTTGCTGATGAAGATGCAAGACCACAGCCTTCTAGATAACAGGAGCAGTCAGGAACACTATAATAGATGGAGGAAAGGCTGAAGACAGAGTCACAATGAATGAATGCTACAATGAATGAATGCAAGAAATCAACTGAAATGCTGCCCTGGGAAAATCTGGTATACCAACCCTCTTTACCATGTTAGAAAGCAAAGATAACACTATGAGCTCTAAGGTGCCATTGGCCCTCTCGCAACTGCTCCAAAATCCTGCTGTTGTCAAGTGGACTCCATCTCATGGGGAACTTACAAGACAGATGGAAATGCCCCATAGAATTTCTTCAAGGTGATCGATACCTATGGGAGCAGCCTGCTACATCTTCCTCCTGCAATGTGACCAGCAGGTTCAAAGCTCTGAACCAGCAGCAGTTAGCAGCTGGATGCATTAACCAAGGCATTGACAACTGCCTCAGATATTTGCGAAGGCTGGATAATGAATAAGGAAGACCCAAGACGAACTGATGTATCTGAATTATGATTTGGGCCAAGAATATTGACTATTTCATGGGCTACCAGAAGAATGAACACGTTTGTCCTGTTAGAAGTACCAAGAGAGTGGTGTGGCTTCGACTCCTGTACTTTGAACATGTCATCATGGAGACCAACCATTCCTGGAGAATGACATCATGTGTGGCAGAGCAGAGGGCCTTTCAAAGCAAGGAGGACCTTCAGTGAGAAGGACTGACACAGTAGCTGTGGCCAAGGCCTCAAGGAAAACCAAGTATGGTGAGGCTAGTACCACCATATGATTGTACACAAGGGGGCTATCAGGCAGAGTCAATTTAACTCCGCCCAAAGGTACTGATACATGGAGCGTATGGATGTTCTATCATCTCCTGTCAACTTGTGAGGGGTGGAGTCTAGCCTGTCAATCAGGTCACCAGGTCACAGCTGGATGCCTTCATTTGGAAGGGTGAAGGAGATAAATAGCTCACTACAGGCGAGACACTCACTGCTTTGTCTTCCTGCTGATAATCCAGATGTGCTACACATGTCAGCAATATGA
The DNA here is from genome assembly GCA_004026705.1 of Nesogale talazaci. Lineage (NCBI taxonomy): Eukaryota > Metazoa > Chordata > Mammalia > Afrosoricida > Tenrecidae > Nesogale > Nesogale talazaci. The sequence continues at coordinate 91,332 of PVJH01003947.1, forward strand.
CGTATCCACCACCACTGGATCCACAAGACTTTCCACCCACTGGCCTGTGATCATCCAGCACTCGGTGTCCTTGCAAAGGTTACGTGAGACTGAAGAAGAATGTACAGACTGGTATCAGACCTATGGGCTAATATCGGACTTATGGGCTTGATTTGAACTAGGCTGGGATGTTTTATTAATGTACACTTACTTACTCTTTGATAAAAAGCTCTCTATTGTACACGAGTGTCTGTGAATTTGTTTCTCTCGAGTCAAACCTGGACTTACACAGAGCCTTAGAGATGCAATGGGTAAGTGCTCATCTACTAACCTAAACGTTGGTGTTTGAATGCACCAAGAGGTTCCCAGGGAGAAAGACCAAAGGGCCTGCTCCCATGAAGAGCCTTCTGTAGAACCTCCCTGGGCACTTCAGCTGTCCCAGGGGGTCCCTGCGAGTCATCAATGGACTCAGGAACATCTAGCAACAATATGTCTTACATATCGGAAGGGAAATTTAATTTTAAGTAACTGTGATTTTCCGATAACAAAATTACTGTAATTAAAAATCAACATGATACAGCACTGTGAAGCCAATGACAGTTAACAAGAGTGACAAAACATATCACTCATTTGAATAAATCCTGGTAGAAAAGTCACCGCAGGTAAAGTGTGTTTTTTTAATTATTTAATCATTTTATTGGGGGTTCACACATCTCTTTCATCATACATAGTTCAATACATTGTTACGTACACTGTGTCAAGCACCCCCACTTGCCTAAGTGTGAGTTTATATCGCATTACTTTTGGAAACAAAGTGACGCAGATGCTGTTGAAGATATTTTCCTAAATGCCTAACGCTTGGGGGGTTTATTGTAATGAGCTTTGTGATATATCTGAATGTGACCAAGAAAAAAAAACTGCCCCAAATAAAGTCTTCTAAACCCTTAAAAGCGAGGCTGTGAAGTAAATAGGTAATAAATATTATTGGTGCTAAAAGCCCCAGGCAACTTGTTCAAGGTCACGCTAGTAACCGGTAGGCATACACATGTGAAGGAAAAATAACAAGGGCTCTCCACCGGAACGTGTTCCCTTCCCCACTGGGGCGCCCCTCCTCATGCATATGTCTGGAGGATGACCAGGCCCAGTCCCTCTCCCTCCAGACTCCCAACCGGCTAAAGCAGGTAAAACCAGATTGGAATAAACATCAAAATAAGTGAAAGGGGAGATCTGTATCGCGTTGGGTCTTCCAGACTGCAACGGGGTAGGGAAAGGGGCAAGAAGAAGGGTTCCCAGAGCAGAAGAAATGCTCAGAATGGTTACGGCTCTGTCGTCATCTCTTAGACAAGGGAACTGCCCAGTCCTTCCCGAGAGCCTCGCACGGGGCCAGCCACATAGGAGCTGCTAAGACCTGCTGATTTAAACCTCCTTGCTCTCCTGGTTGGCCAAAGCCCGTGTCCAGCGTGGCCATGTAACAGTGTAGGGGACGACTGACTGTAGGGGGCAGAAGAAGAAATGCCACCAAACGGACGCACCTCACCTCCAACGTGCTGTGTATGCCTCCATGCTCTGAAGGACAGGCCAGAAGGGGAGTCCCATAAACAGGTGTGAGGGAAGACTCTGAAGGAACCGGTAAAGTCCTATTTGAAAAGAAACAGAGGCCAGAGGGGAAAAGACAGATGACTGTAAGCAGCAGAGAATGAAACAGGGCTAATAAAAACCTAGCTACTTCGGAGTTACAGTGTGCAGAGCTGTTATTTTGTAACAAGGAGCCATGTGACAAAAGTACTCAGAGTTCCAAGCCTTCCTTAGTCTTGAAAAGTCATGAGATACTATGGCTGACACAAGAAGCGCACTTCTAGGAGGGAAAGAGAAGGGGGAGAACGCCCAGACCTCTAATTGGCTCTCATTTTCAAACAAATTCTCCTCGACCTTAATTGTATGCTCAAGTGAAGTCCAGTTATGGCCAGCTGTGAAACACTACACACCCTTAGGGCTAGAACTCAGTTTTCTACTAGTTTCCTCTGTCCACCTTTCTTTGAAGTCTTGCCCTGAGCAATGAACACCCGCTTATGAACGTGTTACTGTGTAAAACAAAAGGGTATAGTAGGACTTTCTTTTCTCTTCAGCAATTCTATGCTAATGAAAAAAAACATAATTGCTTTAATGATGTACTTAGAAAAAGGATTATCTAGCAGAAAAAAAACCACAATGGTAACACTAATTAAAAGATATCTTTATCTATTACTAACAATGAATTTCCCACAGAGCCCAAATGCATACATTTTACCTAACATCTGCAAAGGTTGTTCCATATTATACATATTGCCACAAAGAAATTACGTCAATCGTGTTGGTCTAGCTTTCCATTAAGAAAAGCAGATTTAACAGTGAAAAAGGAGACCCTTGAGATGAAAAAAAAAGAGAGAGATTACTATCTTATTCACTATTGTGTTAGTCTGGATAGACCAGAGAAATTCATAAGCAGGCGTAAGTATATAAGATAGAGGTTTATATACCAGAGCAACTATACATTAGAAAACATCCCAACCCAGTTCAGTCCAAAGTCATAAGTCTGATATTGGCCCATATATCTGACAGAAATCTATAAAGTCCTCGTCAGACTCACGAAGCATAGGCAATGAGGAAGACCACAAGCCAGTGGGTGCAGTCAGTGATGGTAGAAGCATCTCAGCGCTGGCACGGGTCTCTCTGTGGCTTCTCTGGCTTCCGAGGTTTGGTTGCATCCATGTGACTGGTTTGTCTGGCTCAAGGCACCACAGTTATTTCACATGTCTTCTCCAGGACGTCTCACAGGGAATCAGCCTGGTGTCTTGTCAGTGGAGCATCTCCAAAGGACTGAGTAGAGAGTATCTCATCTCCAAGGTGGAAATACGGCCAGATTTCCCAGAATTCTCAGAAGGCCATGCCCACACAGAGGTCTCATTGGCTCTCTCCAGGTTGATAGGCAAGACTCCACTCCTACATACACTCTTAGTCCTCAAATTGACACCAGATTAGGTGACTGCTAGAGCCATATAAAACAGGTATTTATTAAAGTCAAACATCTACTGCCAGTTTGTCAATTCCGATGCAGTGACTCTATGGGATAAGGTAGAATTGCCCTGTTGGGTTCCTAAGACCATAAACTGGCATGCAAGCAGATCACCTCCTCTTTCTGCCTGGGAGTCACCACTCATAGCTTCAAAACGTTGACTTTTCAGTTAGCAGCCCAACCCATACCCTATTATGCCACCAAACTCAAAAGACCAAATTCACTGCCAACAAGTGATTTTGAACTGCTGACCTTGTGGTTTGCAGCTCAATGCAGATCCCGCTATGCCACTGGAGCTCCTTCAATATTTATGAAGCCCCTACTTCACACTACATAAACCAGATATTCTCCCTGCTCTCAGGGCAGGTGACAAACATTAAACAATTGAATAGTACAAACGGTGGTAAACATGAAGGAAAAGCTGATTATGCTATAAGGGAGACAATAGTAGAGCCCTAATTATATGACGATAAAGGCTGCCTTCCTAGAGAGAACTGTTCCAGGAAAGAAGATTTGAGCTTGCACACAAGGATGAGAAATTACTCAAGGAAATTGTTGGTTTTATAATACAGGGACCAAAAACAATTGCAGCAGCTCTGAGGCAATACTGCTGGAGAGATGGCCGATATGGCTGGTGAGAAACAGGGATGTCAGGAAGGCGGGTCCAAGAGGCTACCTTACAGAGGTCTCAGAGCAATGCTGTGGATTTTGTACATTATCCCAAGAATAAATGTGGTTTCTGTGAGCTCTGAACACTCTACATAGAAAGTGGCTCTTTTTCTTTTTCAGTGAGAACCCAGAATGGAAGGAGAGGAGCCCAGTAAGGACGCCAGTTTAGTGTGAAAAGACACTAGAATGACAGCAAAGCAGGGACTCAAACTCAGGCAGGTCTGAAAGATTTCTCAATGGACAGGGCTCTGCGCAGGTGGGTGTGAGGGCAGAGGAGGGTACCTACTGAAAGGATGAGAGGTCAAGGGGAAAGGTCGAAGGGGGGGCTGACCAACAGCTCATTTCTGGAGCAGTTTGAAGAGGACGCCCTTGACAATCTACTTGAACTGTGGTGTTGGCGATGGGCATTAAACATATCACAGTCTACCCACAGATGGAACCGATCATGTCTTAAATACAACCAGATGTTATTTAGAAACAAGGATGGCGAGAGACTTTGACTCATTTACTTTGAGCACGTCATCCGAAAAGACCAGGGTGTCGTGCTTGGTAAAGTAGAGGCGGATGGAAACGAGTGAATCCCTCAATGACATGGACTGACACAATAACCCAGGCTCAAACGCATCGATGAGCTGATCACAAAGATGGTGCTGGCCAGAGAATGTTTGCCTCTTGGTGTCCACGCGGTGCTGTGCGTCTGAAGGGGAATGGAGAGCAACAAACAGATGCACTAAGCAAAACCCACGCTCCTCGGGTCACCGTATTTCCTTCAGTTGGGAGCATTCCCGTTTTACAACAACACAACACACCGACCCCCTGAGCCATGGAGTCAATTCCAACTCAGCCTTTTTTCCCATCGGACACAGCCTCACCTTTTTTCCCTGGGGCCGGGGGTTTCACACTGCCAAGCTTGTGGACTGTAGCCATGATGTCCCCCTCCAGTCACTGCTGACTCATAGTGAGCCCCCAGGGTTTCTGTCCACTGGAGTCGAAAGCCCAGTCTTTCTCCAGGTGGTGTCCAATGGCTGACTGACCTGGGGGGTCAAGCCCAATTCGGCAAGCACTACCCCACCTGGGCTCCTCCACCAGGGCTCCTTAAAGCAGCACAGCCATGCTCACTCAGTTAGGAAGTGGCTGAGCCACTAAGCTTAATTGGCTGGCTGTGGGGTAAAGAGTTTTTCCATGATAAAGATTACTTGGAACCTCTTTTACTATCTGAGTTTTGAAATAAATCTAAAGTTGAAGCAAGCCAGCCTCCAAAGAAAGTAAAGAGGTGATAACAGCCTCCCCCCAGCCCCCCTCCCCATGCCACCTTAATCCTCGCAGATGCATATTACTTGATGTTTTACTACTTCAGTACCATGCCCAGCCCACTCCTTCCTGGCAAAGAGTTTGTGCAATATTCTGAACACTAGCAAGAACATAATCTCAGGTTTTAATGTGTTACAGTAAATGAGCAAAGTTATTAAGCCAGGAATTAAAACACAATAAAATGACCGATAATACACAGCAGCCAATAAGATTTTTACTCCCCAGTCACTATACACATCGATATAAGATAGATCAATTAATGAGCAGGAAACCCTGAAGAGCTAATCATTTCCCCCAAATTAATGTGAGCCACCCAGGACAAAATACTGCAAACGTCTTTGTTTTTTTTTTTTTTAGGTCAGGTTAAAAGTCCAAACCTTAACATTACATTAAAAGGCCCCCAAGAAAAATTATACCAAATCTGAAGAGAATTTAAAATCAGTGGTCCTCAAAGATCTCAACTGAAAGTCAAAGTTCAGTTAGTAAACATACAGCCTGAAGACAACGTACACATTCTTTTTTTTGTAATTGAGCACTGGCACTTCAGCAAATTCAAATGCCTTTGCTATCTGCTCGTTCCCAAGAGTCGCACCCTCTGTGTCTCTGGGATATCTAGTGTAGTCCAACTAGAAGGCTTGATCGTTTGACGAGCCCAGATAAAACCACGGCATCAATCTATTACTGGAAGGACCACCAGGAGACTCTTAAAAAGGAGAAAAAGGAAGACCTTTTTGAAAGGTCAAATAATCCTTTCTACAAGCTATCTTTTGTCATGTCAGATTCTTCATCATCATTAAATTACATCAAGTGTCTTTAAAATGGGCAGGGAAGGGCCACATGTAATTTTTCTGATTTTGGAAGAGACAAAATTTAAATTATCATTAATTTGCCCAACACCTCCCCATCCACCAGTGCCCCCAGGACAACACTCACACAAAACACTCCCTAAACTGACAGAACAGCATGAAGTTCTGATTCCCGAATCACCCTACACCTCTCCTTGAAGACAGCTATCTGGCACTCACTACTGCCTCGCCCTGGCAAGAGGTAGGGTGCCCACAATCCACGAAGGATGCTTCCCATTTTTCTCTTCCTTCATAATGTGATAACATCAAAGATGAAAGACTTAAAAAAAAAACAGAAGAGGAAAATAAAACTACCCGAGGCCTCCCTCCGATCAGAAAGACTGGTTAATCCAACTGACAGAAATGCAGAAATCTAACTATCGATATTAAAGATGCTCCTGGGGACCAGCCCCATCTAATGGGGGAACTGCTGAGCCACATTACACACACACACACACACACACACACACACACACGTTCGTCCCGCTGTAATTTAGCTCCAGGGTATAAATATATTTCAATGCGAGGCTTTGATGTATTGACAGGGTTCTACCGACAGTCAGCAGCGAAAACGTGCCTTACAAGTATTTCCTTTTTAAATCCCTAAAGATGAGGAGCGATACGACTGGCAAGGAAGCCTGTAAAATACCCGGAGAGTAATGGTTTAACAACCCCCGGAGGCTCAATGATGCTAAAATAACAACGCAATGTCTTGATTAGGAACCAGGTGCCTGCCGCACCGGGACTTAACAGTCAACGCTCCCGTCTCCCCCCTTCCAGGGTAACCTTCACACACTTCTCTGGGATTTGACCCCCAAAGTTACCAGTCTGCAAAACAGTCCCTCTGAAGGTCCTCCTCTTCTGGACCACAGTGGGGTTAGCTGCGAGGTGGAGGAGGGACGGAGGATGGCTACAAGTTGAAATAAACTGTTCAATCCTATAAATCAATCTCTTTTTCTAAAGAAGAAACTGGGTGTTTCCTAAACCCCCATCCGACATGCGAGTGTCCGATTTCCGTTAGTAGAACAGGCATATGAGCGCAGCCTTTTTCTTCCCCGACAAAAGTGGCCTCTAAACTCTCTTGCCAAGGACACTGGGAGAAAAGCCACGCAAAACGAGAAGCCACGAACATGCTCGTACTTTTGAGACCAGCGCGAGGGTGGCGGTGGAGGACGCGCAGGGAGTCACACCACGGACGGGGCCGGGGTGGCCGGGGAAGGAAGGGGGAGCCCGCGGAGGGGGCTGGGGGCCGACCGTTCGCAGACCCCGAAGGGGCCGAGGGGAAAGCGGGGGCGGGCGGGGGCGTCCCGAGGTCCGCGGGCGGAGCCGAGAGGGATCCCCGACGCGGCCGCCCAGCAAAGTTCGTACTTACTCAGTTTCGCAACTGCGCCGCCCCCGCAGGCCACCCCGAGGGGCCGACCGGGGCGCTGGGGACGCGGCGGCGCCCGGAGCCCGGCGGCCGCCCAGCGCCTAGCCCCGCGCCTCTCCGGCTCGCCTCGCCTCGGCCCGGCCCCGCGCTCCCCGGCCGCGCGCCCCGCTCCGGCGGGAGGCCCCGCTGGCCCGGGCGCTCCCTCTCCGCGCACCTCCCCGGCCCGCGCTAGGTGAGTGTGGGGCCGCCCCCGGCGGGGGTGCTGCGGTGCGCCGCCGCCGCGCGGGCGGGGGCCGAGCCGCGGGGCCGGAGGAGCCGCCCCCAACGCCTCCCCCACGGCCCCTCCGCGGGCTGCCGAGGTCGGAGCGGAGCGGGGCGGCGGACGCGCGGGGCGCGGGGCGCGGGGCGGAGAGCTGCACCGGCGGCCGGCCGAGTGGGAAGCGCGGAGTTGGCGGCCGGCTCGCTCCCGCGGCCAGTGCCTCTGGGGCGGGGGGCCGGGCGGGGGGCCGGGCCGGGCGGCGGGCGGCTCCGCCCCTTCGCCGGGCCGCGGGCTCCGAGCGCGAGAGGAGCCGCGCCGGTGCGCCCCCGCTCGGCCGCGCGCTCGGGTTACAGCCAAGGCGCCGCGGCTCCCCCGCCCTCTCGCTGCGCCCGGAGCCAGTGTAACGGAACTGGGGCGCCAGCGCTGCATTGTGGGAGCTTCGAAGGCTGCGGGGAGCGCGGCGCGGAGGCTTGGGTCCCCAACTCCACGCGAGCTCCCATCCCCCCCCGGCACGCCTTCCCACGGCCTTGCCTCGCGGCACGCTCCCCGACCACCCCGGCCCGTGCACTAGAAATCCCGACGGCCCCGCGAAGAGGAGACGATTAGCACACCGAAGCGGAAGCCTCATTAGCACACCGCACAGCAAAAACCTTCCATCGCCTCTGGTGAGACTCGTAAAACTGCCCTCTACGGTCACGCCGGAAAGTAGGAGGCTTTTTCCATCGACACCGACGGGAACGAGCGAAATCCTTCCATCCCCCAAGACTGGATTTGAATTGCTTTTCATCTGGAGTGACTGTGATTCACCGTCCCCTGCTCAGCAGCAGGCAATGACAGAGGCAAGAGAGGAAAAAACACAGCGAATGAATCAGACATGAGTAACAAAAGTTTAGAAAGAATTGGGCTCAGATTCAGAAGAATCCTGGTTTACGGTGTGCTCGTTTTCCTGCCTCGCTCGCCTTTAAAAATGGTTAAGGAAAGAAACTGAAGTTTTCACCTATAAATGCGTCTGTGTCTATGTGTTACTATTATTATTACTCACCATTACTCCAGCCACTGGACAAATTCAGTCTTTGGTCCAGGCTTGTGCTCCAACATGTCCACACTCAGCATAGCTGCTAATTTGGAGAGATGGGGTGAAGATAATGGGTGAGATGCAAGGAAACATTTTAATTCTAAAATACCCCCCTCCTTTAATTCTACAGACACTCCTTTTTGACATCCAAACAAGGATATTACATTTTCAGCTGAGCTTGTTTCAGATCATTTTGCTGGAGGCCTTGGTTTGGCTCTTTGGTTTAACCTTTTGTTAATCTGACCCTCCGAGGTGCGCTGAGAAGGGGTAAGACTCAAGTGAGCGCTTGCTGAGGGTGAAGAGTTGAGAAGGATTCAAAAGCAAAACCTGAGGCATGTGGTTTCACCGGGAAACTGCAGGCCTAGACCTCGCCAGGGCAAGCAGAGCTGGGAGCCAGTTATCTATTTAATCTTGCTGCTGGTGGAGGAGGGGCGATGTCATGAAAATTAGGCCACCTGTGGGTGAGCCCTGGTTACCTGTTGGGCTGCTGTGATCTACCTGGTCTGTCGTTCAAAAGGACCACCAGCTTCTCTGGGGGAAAAGTCTGCGCTTTCCACGCCCCTGGACAGTTACAAGTCCCGGAAACTCTTGGGGTTGCTGAGTCAGCATGGACAAATGGCAGTGAGTCCACCTGTTCTGGTGCCTTTCCTCTAGTACCCCCCTCTATCCCCTCCCCCCCTTAGACTTGTGCCATGGGACAATTGTCATCTCCCCTTTTTCTACACCACACTGTCTACAGTTAGGCCAAACTGGCTTACTAGAAACTGCTCAATGGTGCCCTTGTTCATTGGCGCCCAGGAACGTGTATATCTGCCATACCTTAGATAAGTGGCTGTCCGTGGTATGTACCTTCCCTTCCCCCACCAGTCTTTTCGTTTTCTAGCTCCCCGTTGCGTTGCCTAACTTCCCATGCCTTTATCAACCGCTCATAGCTGTCCTCACTTGACCAGGCAGCATGGATCACTGCTTAATTGCCAAAGTTCATAGAGAAAGTGCAATCTTCTTCCTGCCCTGTCCTTTGGAGCACTTCCCAGTTTTGACCTCTGCCTCCTTCCAAGAACTTTTTTCTTTTTCCTTGTTGGTCATCCCTGTTTTGTGGAGATCTTTAAATTGGAAGGGTGGCAAGCAGACGTGTGGAGGTTGGGACACTGGACTTCAGGATCTTCCTAAGTAGCAAAACCCTATCTTGCTTACTGTGGATCACCAGGAAGGTCAGACCCTCAGTTCTGTCCCTCATCCAGAAATGAACAAGCTGCCCCATTCACGTCAGACAACCCACTCTCATGTGACCCACCTTTAATCAGGAGTCACTTTATTCTGATGGAATATCTGTGTCTCACAGAGCATGGTATAGGGCAGCTGAAGTGTCTCCAACATGTGTCTACTATTAGTAAGATCCTTCTCCACAATCTATGTACCTGGTAAGGTATCCTCACCTTCAAAGCAGAGAGTGGCTGTGGAGAGCTCTGCATATACCCCCACCCAGTGTTGGGTAAACCCAGAAAAATCTCTTCTGCACTCAGTGTCATTTGGTCAAATGCATCTTTTCTTCGTCGTTAATAACAATTGGAAGAATTCTTAGCTAGCATCATGTCCCTGCTAAGCCTTCCTGAGATCACACTAAATATGATTGACTGGATTGGTAAACAAGCCTAGATTGGGCTATTTCTCATTATGTTCTCAGAGAGTAACCTAACTTCAGTCAAGAATAGTCTTATACTTCAAACCGTGTGACATAATCAGCTTTGACTTTTCAGAAAATGACTTAAAAGGATGAGGTCAAAGAAGAGGTGGCTCTGAAGGGACAAAGCCTTAAATGGCGTGCTGAGGGAATAAACAGGAAGATGCATTCGAAAGTCTACATTCATTTCCATAAACCTAGTGGCTTAAAACAATACCAAGTAACTTTCACGTCATTTTGGAGGTCGCAGTCCTAAAATCCAGGTGCTGGTAGGGCGGTGTTAGTTCTGGATGCTCCAGGGGAGATGGTCTCCTTGCCTGTTAGATGTCAGACACTGTCTGCTTGGCTTGGCTCCTAGCCCCTTCCTTCAACTTCAAGGCAGCCAGCTTCATCTTTCTCTCTCTCTCTATCACTCTCTCTCTCTCGCTCTCTTGCTCTCCCTCTCGCTTCTCTTAGAAACCCAAACTCCTGAACAATCCCTATTGAAATTGTCAAATCGGAACCCATCTTGCTGTGTAAACTTTCACCAAACTCCTTTTTCTTTAAAGATCTTTGTAGTTAAAACAGGTTCCATGCTCAGCTGCTAATCAATAGGATGATCATTCAAGTCCATCCAGAGGTGCCTGGGAGAAGAAGTCTGGCAACGTCGTTCTGAAGCAACAGCCTCTGGAAAAAACCAAACGGAACAGTTTTCCTGTGTTCTAACACACATAGGGTTGTCGTGAGTTGAAACAGGATCCTTGGCAACAGATATGGTTTGGCTTTGACTAATTCTATTTGGCACACATGAAAGATACACTGGGGTCCAACTCAAAATCTATCATTTGAACATCTGCAAAGTCCCCTTTTGCCATGGAAGGTAACATGCTCACCAGTTGTGGGGATTAGACATTGACAACATACAGGGAATAGGGCACATTATTCAGCCTACCAGAAAGCAGAATGTCAGAACCTTAGTGATAAATGAGAAGGAGGCGGAGGAGGAACCTAGACTGATTCCTGAATGTCTGAAGTTATAGCTGAACATTAGAAGGTGCTATCTGGAGCTCAGGCTACAACTGTCCTGTAAATAAGACTGGACACCACAGGGAGAAGGAGATTGCTAAGAATATGTAAATGGAAACCAGAAACATAAAATCCCACGGCACACCAATCAGAGAAGGGGAGCCATAAAGGAAGCAGGGCCATAAAGGGAAGGGCCCGTTTGTGAGAAGAGACCAGAGCTTCTGAGACAGACGAAGCTGGGTTTCACTTCACTTGTGTGAGTGTCACAGGGTCATTACAGTGAATAAACATAACGATGACTATATACGGCAAGCTTCTGGTACAGAGAATGTGCTTGGGGGATGATGCCGACTGTTTTTGTTACAGAATGGTTACGTCAGGCATGGCAAACATATAGGGTAGGTGTAGTATAAGTAAGTGAAAGAGGTGATCTATGAGCCATGGACTGGGAAACATTTTTTTCCCCTCTGAGATAGACAAGAAAAATAGGAATTGAGACTGTGTCATGAACTAATTGAATACTTATAAGAGAGAACTGCTTTTCTTGTCAAATCGTCACTGACATAACTAATTAACGGTAAAATTGCTGAATCAGTGATTCATTTATTATCTCAATTAAACTTGTGTCCATATCCATAAATCTATAGACACTAATCCACGTGTAACACAAGGAATTACTAAATTAAGAAAACCAGGCTTATACCTGCAGTTCTTGGGATCAATCTCTTTCTCTGGGGATCTTGAGCAACACCTTCATGATATTCATTTGTCAGGTTGCCAAGTCTGAGGAATCTGTGTCTAAACCAGAGGTCCTCAGACTATGGCCCATGGGCCACATGCAGCCCACTGAGGACATTTATCTGGGCTGCCTGGTGTTTTGTTTGTTTGTTTGTTTGTTTGGGGGGCAGCACTGCCCTCTGGTGGCAAGGGGAGGCCCAGCCCTGCTCCTGTAGAGCACCTGCCTGATGTTTTTGCCACTGCTGCTGTCCTGCTTAGCAGCCAACTCATCCCAGGTCCACCGTGAATTTGTTCATAGCTTTTTTAAAAACTATAGTCCAGCCCTCCAATGGTCTGAGGGACAGTGAACTGGCTCCCTGTTTAAAAAGTTTGAGGACCCCTGACAAACTCAGCAGAGTGCAAGGTGTGACACTCGTAAGACCTATGATCCAGGCTTTGAGAAAGTCCATAGAACACAATTGTAGCTAGTGTAGAAGCTGGTACCCAGAGAGTGATCATCAGTTGGGTCAGAATCCATCAAGGGCAAAGTTGTTTTTTTGGTTGTATAAATCTTTCTTTAATTTCATTTTATTGGGGGTTCTTAGAACTCATCACAGTCCATGCATCCATCCATTGTGTCAAGCACATTTGTACATACATTGCCAACATTGTTTTCAAAGCATTTTCTTTCTACTTGAGCCCTTGGTAGCAGCTCCTTATTTTTCCCTTCTCTCTTCCTTCTTCCCTCAAGAACCCTTGATAATGTATAAATTATTATTTTTTCATGTCTTGCACTGTCCGATGTCTTCCTTTACCCCTTTGTCTGTTGTCCATCGCCCTGAGAGGGGGTTATAGATAGGTTATTGTGATCACTTCCCCTTTCTTCCCCCCACCTTCCTCTTACCCTCCTGATATGCTATTCTCAATATTGGTCCCAAGGAGTTTTATCTGTTCTGTATTCCCTGTGTTTCCAGCTCTTATCTTTACCCATGTACGTGCTCGGGTCTAACATGAACAAGGTACAATTAGGGTCCTGATAGAGGGGTGTGGGGTGGGAAAGAATTAAAGAACCAGAGGAAAGTAGAATGTTTCATCATTGCTATACTGCACCTTGACGGGCTCACCTCCTCCTTGAGACCTTCTGTAAGGGGATGTCCAATTGTTTACAGATCAGCTTTGGGCCTCCGCTTTGCACATCATTGACATTAGGATTTTTTTGCTCTGTGTCTTTGATGCCTGATACCTGATCCCATTGACCCCTCATGATCACACAGGCTTGTGTGCTTTCATGTGGGCTTTGTTGCTTCTCAGCTGGATGGCCGCTTTTTAATCTTCAAACCTCTAAGACCCCAGAGGCTATATCTTTTGATAGCTGGGCACCATCAGCTTTCTTTACCACATTTGCTTATACACCGACTTTGTCTTCGGCAATCATGTCGGGAAGGTGAGCATCTCAGTGTGCCAAAGTATAAGAAGAAAGTGTTTTTGCGTTGAGGGAGTACTTGAATAGAGACCCAATATCCATCTGCCTCCTTAATACTAAACCTTTAAATATATAGATCTATTTTCCCATTGTCATATATAACTATATTTACATATGTACATGCCTTTATTTAGATCTCTATAAATGAAAGGAAAACTTTTGAAAGATGTTCATAACCAAGCAAGGACAAATTACCAGTGTATGACGTGGAAGTGATAACTGATCTCTGACTTCAACATTGTTGTTGTTTGGTATCACGAGTTGGTTCTGACCCATAGCAGCCTATGTGCAGTGAAATGAAACATTGCCCAGTCCTGCACCGTCCTTACAATTGGAAGGGGAAAAGACCAGTGCAGAGAAAGAATCACCATTAACAAAAGCTGCCTATTCTTATCAGGCAGAGATTAGACATGCTTCCACCCTCCAACTTTTGGGCCATTTATGATGCCAGCCACCTCTCCTACAACACTCATTTCCCTGCTGGGTGCTGCAGTTTGTTGCAGTGACCACACAGAACTCACAGTCCATACACAAAATTATGAACTTTAGTTGAGCAGTACCAGGTTATAGTTCAGGATCAGAAACACCTAGCAGATAGTTCTTTAATCAGGAAAGCTTCCTCTCAGCCATGCCAGCAAGCTCACCTCTCTCTGACATTAGGCCACTTGTCCTGGCTCCCAGTCTGCTCAGGCAAGTATCATAAAGCTACTTTACTCTTTCAATGATCCAGAGGCACCCCAATTTGCCAGTCAGACCCTGTTCATAGGCACTTCCCTCGAAGTGCAGGGGTCTTGCAAACTTAACTTCACCAGTTGTTTGGAGGTACCCCTCCCCATCAGTAAGCTGTTGGCCTGAAATATGGAATGGGAATATATGGACTGATGATCCAGAAGAAGAAGATGTTGTGCTGTCTCTAGAAACAATTGAACCAACCCAGTCAATAGATCCACCCCTCCCAGCTGAAGATAGTAGTGCACTATCAACAAAACCCACACCTGAGCAGATTAATCAAACTACTCAAGGTGAAATTCCAGGGGGGAGGGGGCTGCATCTGTACCATTGCCTGAGGGAGATGCCTTACAAAACAGTGCTGAGAACATCCAGGAAACACCCTCACCATTGATAATTCTGCTAGACCTGTAACTATAATTAAGGTCAAGAAAGCTACTAAAAGTGAGGCTGAGGTGATTACCCAAGAAGAAGCATGCTATACTCACAAGGAACTGCTCGAGCTTTCAAATATGTATAAGCAGAAGTCTGGGGAATATCCCTGGGAATGGTTACTGAGGGTGTGGGACATTAGCGCAAGAAATGTAATATTAGACCAGTCTGAGTTTCTGGATATGGGACCCCTAAGCACAGACTCTTCTTTTAATGGCTCAGCAAGAGAGGCTAAGAGAGGTTCCAGCTCCTTATTTGGCTGGTTCACTGAAACATGGGCTGCCAGATGGCCTAGTTTAGACCAACTTGAGGTACCTGACCTACCTTGGTACCCTGTAGAAGAAGGCATCTAAAATCTTTGGGAAATTGGTATGGTGGAATGGATCTATCGGGATACTCCCATAGACCCCAAAAACGGTGTCCTGAGGACATGCTCTTCACCACAACCATGAGGAACAAGTTTGTGAAGTGGGCCCTAGCATCTCTGAAGACGCCTGGAATTGCTATTTTATGTGCACCAGGATTAACTGTGGGAACTGCCCTAAGTGAACTCTGACATTTGCCCATGATGGGGCTGATTGAACTCTGTGGTAACAGAGGGCAAGTGTCAGCACTGAATCAACAAAGACAGGGTGGACGTGGTTATTATAGACAACAAGGTTTTCGTAGTAACCAAAGCAGCCTGTCCCATTTGGACTTATGGCATTAGCTACTTAGTCACAGTGTCCCTAGGAGTGAAATACATGGGAAACCTACTAAATATTTATGAGACCTATACAGGCAGAAGAATGCTGGATCAGGTGAACAACGGAATGGGCCGTCATAGTCACTCAACCAATTCCCAGACCTGAGAGTTTACAGATGCACAACCTCTTGAATGAGGGGAAGGCTGGGTCCCTTGGAAGGAGGACCCTGCTACATTACCAAAACTTTATCCTGTTAGTCTTTTTTCTAGCCTTCCCCAAAGGGACCTGCAGCCTTTCACAAGAGTGACTGTTCATTGGGGGAAAGGAAATAATCAAACTTTTCGGGGATTACTAGACACTGGCTCTGAACTAACACTAATTCCAGGAGACTCAAAGTGTTTTGGAGGCCTGTCAGTCAGAGTGGGGGCTTATGGTGGTTATCAATGGAGTTTTAGCTCAGGTACACCTCACTGTGGGTTTGGTGGGTCCCTGAACCCATCTTGTGATTATTTCCCCAGTTCCAGAATGCATTATTGGAATAGACCTACTTAGTAACTGGCAGAACCCCCTATATTGGATCCCTGAAATGTGGAATAAGGGCTATCATAGTGGGAAAGGCCAAATGGACACCATTAGAATTGCCACCGCCTAGGAAAATAGTAAACCAAAAGCAGTACCGCATTCCTGAAGGGATTGCAGAGATCAGTGCCACCATCAAAGACTTGAAAGATGCAGGGGTGATTCCTACCACATCCCCATTTAACTCACCTATTTGGGCTGTAAAGAAGACAGATGGATCCTGGAGAATGATTTCAATTGCAGCTGCTGTTCCAGATGTGGTCTCATTGTTTGAACAAATTAATACTTTACCTGGTACATGGTATGCAGCTAATGATATGGCCAATGCCTCTTCTCAAAGCATGTTTTTTTTTAGGTGGGGGCATTACTGCCCTTTGGTGGTCATGGGAGCTACTCAGCACTGTTCCTGAGAGCCGCCACTGAATTTGAACCGCCAAGCAGTCCTGCACTCAACCACTTATGCCACTGGGGCTCAGCCCAAATGCCTTCTTCTCAATACCAGTCTCAAAGGATCACTAGAATTAGCTTGCCTTCATCTAGCAGGGGCAACAGTACACTTTCACAATTCTCTCCCAGAGATACATCAACTCTTCCGCTCTGTCCCATAATTTAGTCAGAAGGGACCTCGATCGCCTGTCCATTCCACAAAATGTCACACTAATCCATTATATTGATGACATTATGCTGATTGGACCCACTAAGGAGAATGTATCAAGGACTTTAGATTCATTTACATAACATCTGTGTATAAGAGTTTGGGAAATTAACCCAACAAAGATTTAAGCACCCTCCACGTCGGTAAAATTCCTAGGGGTCCAGTGGTGTGGAGCATGTTGACATATTCCTACTAAAGTGAAGAATAAGCTATTGCATCTGGCTCTCCCAACAATGAAACAAGAGGCACAACACCTAGTGGGCCTCTTCAGATTTTGGAGGCAACATATCTATCACTTGGGTGTTTTACTTTGACCTATTTATCAAGTGACATGAAAGGCCTCCAATTTTGAGTGGGGCATGGAAGAAGAAAAGTTTCTGCAACAGGTTCAGGCTGCCATGCAAGCTGCTTTGCCACTGGGACCATATGATCCAGCTGACCCAATGGTGCTAGAGGTATCAGTTGTTGACAAAGATGCAGTATGGAGTCTTTGGCAGACCCCTATTGGTGAATCACTGCGTAGACCATTGGGATTTTGGAGTAAAGTCCTGCCATCCTCTGCAAACAAATATTCCCCCTATGAAAAACATAGGCCTGTTGGGACTGAATGCCCCACCATGGGCCACCAAGTCACCATGAGGCCTGTACTACCCATCATGAGCAGGTTATTGTCTGACCCACAGAGTCATAAAGATGGATGTGCACAGCAACACTCCATTGTTAAATGGAAGTGATACATACAGAATCAGGCCAGAGCAGGACCTAAAGGTACAAGTAAGCTGCATGAAGAAGTGGCCCAAATGCCCACAGTCCCCACTCCTGTCACATAACCTTCTTTCTCCCAGTTTGCATCTATGGCCTCCTGGGGAGTTCCTTATATAATTTAACTGAAGAACAGGAAAGTCATGCTTGATTCACAGATGGCTGTGCACGATATGCAGGTGCTACTCATAAGTGGACAGCAGCAGCAGCAGCAGCAGCAGCACTAAAGCCCTTTTCTGGGATCTCCCTAAAAGATGGTGGTGAAGGAAAATCCTCCCAAGGGGCAGAACTTCAAGCAGTGCACCTGGCCGTTCAGTTTGTCTGCAAGGAAACATGGCCAGATGTGAGACTGTACACTGATTCATG
The DNA here is from genome assembly GCA_004026705.1 of Nesogale talazaci. Classification (NCBI taxonomy): domain Eukaryota; kingdom Metazoa; phylum Chordata; class Mammalia; order Afrosoricida; family Tenrecidae; genus Nesogale; species Nesogale talazaci. The sequence continues at coordinate 108,986 of PVJH01003947.1, forward strand.
GGCTGTGGCTAATGGCATGGCTGGATGATCAGGGATTTGGAAGGAACTTGATTGGAAGTTGGTGACAAGGAGGTGTAGGGAAGATGTATATGGATGGATCTCTTTGAGTGGGTGAAAAAAGTAAAGGTAATTGTGTCATGTGAATGCTTACCAAAGGGTTACCTTTGAAGAAGAGGACTTTAACAATCAAGTGGATAAGATGACATGCACTGTGGAGTTTGGCCCTCCTCTTTCCTCTGCCACTGCTGTTATTGCCCAATGGGCACCTGAACAAAGTGAACATGGTGGCAAGGATGGAGGTTATGCATGGGCACAGCAACATGGATTTTTCACTCACCAATACTGACTTGGCCACAGCCACTGCTGAATACCTATTTGCCAGCAGCAAAAACCAATGTTAAGTTCAAGATACGGAACCATTCCTCAAGGAGATCAACTGGCAACTTGGTGGCAAGTTGATTATATAGGGCCACTTCTATCATGGAGGGGGCAGCATTTTGTTCTGACTGGAATATACAGCTATTCTGGATATGGGTTTGCCTTCCCAGCATGCAATGCTTCTGCCCAAACCACCATTCGTTGACTTACAGAAGGCCTCATCCACCGGCATGGCATCCCACATAGCATTGCTTCAGATCAAAGAACTCACTTCACAGCTAATTCAGTGTGGCAATGGGCCCATGCCCATGGAATCCAATGGTCATATCATGTTCCTCATCATCCCGAAACAGCTGGATTGATAGAGTGATGAAATGGCCTCCTGAAGACACAACAGCGACGCAAACTATGTGGCAACAACTTGCAGGGCTGGGACAATGTTCTCCAGGAAGCTGTATATGCTTTAAAGCAGCAGCCAATATATGGTGCTCTGTCTCCAATAGCCAGAATTTATGGGTCAAGGAACCAAGGGGTGGAAACTGGAGTGGCACCACACACTATTACTTCTAGTGACCCACTTGCAGCACTTTTGCTTCCTGTCCCAACAACCCTATGTGCTTTGGGTCTGGAGGTCCTGGTTCCGAAGGAAGGAACTCTCCTACCTGGAAACACAGCATGGATTCCACTGAACTGGCAGCTGAGAATGTCCCCTGGCCACTTTGGGCTTCTCATGCCTTTGGATCAACAGATCAGGAGGGTGTCACTGTACTGAGTGGCGTGATTGACCCAGATTACCAAGAAGAAATTGGACTGGTGTTACATAATGGGGGTAAAGAAGAATATGTCTGGAATCCAGGAGATCCTATAGGCTGACTTTTTGTGCTACCATGTCCTGTGATAAAAGAAAATGGTAAATTACAGCAACTCCATCATGACAGGACATTTACTGACCTAGACCCTTCAAGATTGAAGGTCTGGGTCACCCTACCAGGCAAAAAACCACAATCAGCTGAGGTGATTGCTGAGGGCAAAGGTAACACAGAATGGTGAGTAGAAGAAGGTAGTTCTACCTACCAGTTACGACCACGTGATCAATTGCAAAAGTGAGGTTTGTGATTGTTCGTGTGTTTTCTGTATGTGAGCATATTGAATGTCTTTTCTTTGTTCAGGTATGACATATCAGCTACAGTTAGACTCAGTGCGTTCTCATTTATATGTATGATAGATGTTTGATGTTAAGTATAAGTTTGATTTCATTGATGTCTGGAAATTTTATATGGCTAAAGATTTGTGTACAGGTGCCATGTTGGCAAGGGGTGGATTGTGATAGATAAGCTTGTTTTGCAACATGGCCAAAGACCTAGGTAGGTCTGTTGTGACAACACGGCCAATGAACACAGGAGATGAATTGAAGGGCAGAGGCAGAAATGGCTCAGTGAACTCCGCCCTTGGCCTCTTGCTCTGGGACCTTCCGACCAGCCAGCTCCCTTGTTCATCCTGTGCTTCGATCTCCAAGTGACACTACCTGTGGGACACCTAATTGGCGGACTGTGTGGCTGTGAGGTTCCTTCAAGCCCTGCTTCGCCACGCTCCTGGAATGTCCATCTCTTGAGCTGGGGACTATTGGACTCTGTCAACTGGCTGACTGTTGGTGACCGGCTTTGCTGTTTGCCGTTTGTGGCTGGATAGCCTGAATGGCTCTGCAGAGGACGACTCAGCGGCCCGCTAGACTCCAAGGACTGCCAGTCTTCTAGCTGTCTCATGCAAAAGAGTTACACGGAACCATTCGTATTGCTTTATAGATTAGTTAACTGTTTATTTCTTATCTTTATTTATCCTTCTATCTATATAAATATATAAAGAGAATTACTAGTGTCCTGGTTTTGTTTCTCTAGAGAACCCTGTCTAACACAGTCACTTAAAAAATCTAACCCAAATCATTTAGGGTTCTTAATATGTTCATTATTAAGTCTTCATTGTATTACTGATAAGTTCAGAAGAAAAAAGGAAATCTTCTCCCCCCTTTATAGTGTGTGTTAAGTGAGTAAGTATGGTATCCTTTCCTATTCCTAACTGAAAATAGTATTCACATACTGTAACACTGCAAAGATATATAAATATCATGATTAATTTGACCAATGTAAAAAAAAAAGACTTTTTAGAAACCACAAAACGTTTCATATCATTGGAGGTTTTACAGTTAATTATAGTTTCTTCTTAATAATTATAAAAGTTTAGTTACCAAGTTAAAAACAAGTATTTAAATTACTCCCCAGTAATCTGATGAGTGGCAATAATTAATGTATATTTTTAGACAAAAAAGTACAATATAGAAATAAAAAATACATAAATTACATATAGAAACTGCATCAAAAACCAAACTCCCTGCCATCAAGTTGATGCTCAGAATTGCCTCGATGGCAGTAGGTTTTTAAAAAATAGTATACATTTTTATATTATAGTAATCTTATGGGACAGAGTAAAACTGTCCCCCTGGGTTTCTTTAAGTCCTTAAAGAAATGAGCAGCCTCATCTTTCTTCTGAGGACCTGCTGGTGAGTTCACACCACTAACCTTCCAGTTAGCAGTTCAATGTGTGGCCCACAACACCACCAAGACCCTTTAGAAACTGCAGCGGGTTATACTAAAAGGAGCACATTCAAATACCTTCAGACACAGGATTTCAAATGTGAATGGGTTCCAAGTTAGATGGATTTTACTTGAGAGGTTAATCCCCTGAAAATGAAAAAGTCTAATTTTATTGTAGGTTAGAAAAATGGACTTAGTCAGCTGAGATTAAATACGGGGGTTGTGCTCTAGAAGAGCCTTGTAGGATAAATGTATTAGAGAAAAACACATTGAGGAATTGCGGCTTTGCAAACACATGCAATAAATTCAGATCCAGTTGGCATTCATTTTAGCCTAAATGTCACTCAGCATTCTCATATACTTTTGCAATATTGTAATTGAGGTTAATAATAATGTCTCCTGTATGACTAGTGAATCATAGCAGAAAGATTAAATTATGTTCTGCTTTGCCTTCCTGCATTTATATTTTTATTCATTGTAAACTGGAAATCTGATTTATTTTATAACACTACCAAATTAACCAGGGCCTCTACACCAGGGACTAAGCCATCATCGGTAGCTGAGTTTATAGTTTACAGAAAGAAAAACAAGAACAACAAAAACGCAGCAACTATTTTAAAAAATTAAATATCATAGCAAGAGTGATTACAAAATGATTTAAATTCATCAAGTGCACTTTTATTGACTCAAATGTGCTGGTTGGTAATAAATGCTATGTGGCAAATCATTTTTTGTAAGTATAATCATTTTTAATATCTAGAGTGAGGGAGAGAATTAACCTTAGACTATGAATAAAGGTCATCTGCTAGTCGGGAGTCCTGGTGGTGTGCACATAGCGCTAACTTCAAGGTCAGCCGTTGGAAACCATGAGCCTCTCTCTCACAGGGAGAAGGATGGAGGCTTTCTCCTTTTGTAGAGTCACTGTGGGCAGTTCCGTCCTGGCCTATCGAGCCACTATGAAGTTGAACCAACTTGGTGACATTCAGAGTCTGTTAGTATCAGCTAGAGAACTAAAAAAATAAATAAAATCACTCACTGCCACCTAAGGAATTCTGACTCACAGCCAGAAGGGAGCAGAACTGCCCCGTGGATTTCCGAGATGATGTGTCTTCTCTGTCTCTCTCCGCGTGGCTGGTGGGTATCAGCCGCTGACATTGCAGTTGGCAGCCCCACTCACCATATGCCATCAGCGTTCCTAAGGTAAAGAGCTCACGCTGGGAATAGGCTGAGCTGGTTTGTAGATGTCTGCCGTCACATTGCCTTCACCTTACCTTTGATCTCCACTAAGAAGGCTAGGATTGCTCTGGTGACAATGAGGGTCCTACAGATAAGGGCCAAATGGTGATGCAATGGACTTCTAACAGCAAGGCTGGTCACTCAGACACCACAGACGCAGGTCTGGCCATCCGCACCTGAAGGCGACAGTCCCGAGGCTTCTGTGGAGCACACTCCCCTCGCATACACATTGGGTCACCAGGAATCCGCGGCTAAGAAAGGAGGTGGTCTCTGCTCCACAGATGAGGTATCCCTCTCTGTGTAAAGAACGGCCAGGCTGTTATATGTGTGTCTCATCTTATGGCAGGGGACTGTGGTCCACCTAGTTCCTTCCCAGAGCTTTTGTGCCAAGTAATGGCAACTGGTTGTGGCTTTTGGTACTGAGGCAAAGAGCCCCCCGTGCAGGAGGGATTTGGGTGCAGAGAAAATTTAGGCTAGAACCCGAGAGTGGGATGGGACAAGAGACTCTAGCACCTCTTAGCTGAGGTCTGGGGTCCCTTGTCCATCGCCCCCATTCCTTAATTCCACTGACCCACAAAAGGCACTTGCCTGCCTGGTTTTCCTCTGCAGGTCCCTTCTGCTGGCCTGTCCTCCTTGGTATTTTCTGCAGCTGGGCTCTTCTCTGCTCAGCCAGTCCATCCCAATTCATAGAGTGTCCAACCTCATGGACCTTTCCAGGCACTTTTGACAGGCTCATGTGATAGGGGGAGGGGTGTATGGTAGAGAGGGCCTGCCTACACAATTCCCTTCCCTTTCTTCTTCACAATGGGACTACAAGGATTTGGATGGGTATTAAGGGAAAACAAAACAAAGGCCATAGAGTTCATTCATCTGTATGCCAGGGTAATATTGTGGCCCAGGCTACGCTGAATGTGGTGGTGTGATTTTGGGGTACAATGGGGGCCAGGGGGAGAAGAGGAAGCAGATAGAAGTTCCAGAGCAGATGCCAGAGCAAGACAGGGCCATGCATGCTGAGCCTCCGGCAACCCCAGGAAAGTCCCTGCACTCCTCCTCCTGACCCATCTCCATCCTCAGACCACTTTGTAGGCTGACAGAGGATCAGCTGAGAACTCTGAAGGGTGGACACTGGGGAAGGGCAGCAAGGTCCTTTCCTTGTCGTTTTGGGAGGAAGGCAGGACAGTCCATTACAAAAACATTCTTGTGGAAAATGTCGTGCTCCTATTCCCTTAAGTCTGTGGAAGTAAAACATTATTCCAAAATTACTAATTCAAACTCACTGCCATTGAGTCGATTCCAATGCACAGAGATCCTATGTCGGGACTCCTGAGCTGTACATCTTTCCAGAAGCAGCCATCCTCTCTGGCCTTTCCTTCCATTTCAGTCCTTTGCCAGGAAAGGCACTGTGTTAGTCCAGGTAGACTAGAGAAACAAATTCATAGACACGCATAAGGACATAAGGGTAAGGTTTATATGCAAAAGGAACAGGACATTGAGAAAGCATCCCAGTCCAGTTCAAAGTCATAAGTCCGATATTAGCCCATATGCCCAATATCAGTCTATAAAGTCTCCTTCCAAGCCACAAAGTCACAGGCCAGTGGGTGCAGAGTCCCGGCGCTGGCAGAGGTCTCCCCATGGCTCCTTGCTTCCAGGGCTCAGGGTTCATCAACAGCATCCAGTGGTGGTAGAGGCAACTCAGTGCTGGCAGGGTTCTCCACGTGATCTCACCAGCTTCAGAGGTCTGGTTCCATCAGGGTAAGGCCATGTGACTTCTCATCCGGCTCCTTCAGTTCCTCCGACGCTGCCATCTTGTCGTGTCCATAATTCTTTGTCTCTGAGACTAACTTCCAAGAACTGGGGAGATAGCTTCTCATCCCCATGAGAGAAATATTGCAAGATTTCCCAGAAGTCTCAGAAGAAAGTCATGCCCACACGGAGGCCTCATTGGCTACTCAACGGCCAGATTAACAGGCTAGACTGCACCCCTACATCTCAATCATGAAATTAACATAAACACATGACCGACACAGGCACCTTCATAGGAATGACCCCAGCTGTACCGTGTCTAAGGGAAATTCAGACACACTCAAAAGGAAGCAGGTGGCGCACTTGGAAATTTAGACAGCAAATCATTTGACTCCTGGAAACCAGGAGTTCAGAGAAGAGTTCTGATCAATGTGATTTTGCATAACCAGATTTGTAAGGGTATGTGGGAAGTCCC
>PVJH01003947.1:115505-133374 GCA_004026705.1 Nesogale talazaci
TTTTTTTTTTTTTTTAAGCATAAATCTCTATCGGAAAGCTCGAAATGTTTAGTGATCGATTGGTTTCAGTGCATCTGACTCCTGACACATTAGCTCTCTGGCCTTTGACAAATCTTTTACTTTCTTGTGTCTAAGAAGGGAGGCAGGAACCCTGGAGTATAGTTGTTAGAAGTGGGGCTGCGAACCACAAGGTCAGTAGTTTGAGACTATCAGTTGAGGGAAGAAGATGAGACTTTCTATTCCTAAAAAGAGTTACCATCTCAGAAACACAAGGAGGCCTTTCTGCCTTGTCCTATAAGGTCCCTATGAATCCACATTGACTTGGTGGGAGAGGGAAAGGGAATGGGAAAGAGAGAATGTGAATCTGTCCATTCCATTGATTCCAGGTTTGATCGGTGGATCTGGATTCCTCTTTCATTGTTCCCTATGCAGCTCAGGTGTTTATTCCAAGAGGACCACAATTCCAGGTGAAGAAGCATTGTTCTTATAACAAGAACTTATGAAATCGCCCAAATGCCACTTCCAGCATTCTGAATCTGAGTCATAAAATAACTAGGAAATGTGTCAGAACAGGCTTGCTTTGCTTTCCAACCCTGACCCAAGCAGCAGTTCAAATTTCAGCTCCCCAAATGGAGAGCTAAAAACAAAAAACCAAAACTGTAGCTGGGGTTGTAATGTAGATTTGCACTGGAAGATTCTATTTAGTGAATATTGTTCTGTTTTACATTGTATACTCTGTAACGTCACTCTTATTTTTCAAGTTTTATACAGATTTCTGCAAATTTAGGGGAGGGATAGTCATTATCCAGAGTGCCCTATGAGTACCTAGAACTCTGTATCCAACAAGTCGGAGAGGAGAAACAAGTTGGTTCCTGAAGAAACCGCAGCCTTATGTGTCTTGTTTGCCCTGAGGCCCTTCAAACTCAGAAGCACACAAATGCGTAGGGGTCACGGCAGCATGTCAAACTGAAGAAAATACCGCACAATACTCCAGTGATTTTAGCAAGAAATAGATAATCAGTTCAATGCTGGGTGGTTTTGGAACGTGAACTGAAAAAAAAATCTTTTTTCTTTCTCCTCAGGGCAGAGACATATTTTGTTTTTGAGTTTTAATTTTGGAATCTGATATTCCCGAGGGAAGTGTTGGTTAAAACAAAAACACTATTTATTACGATCCAAGGAGGTAAGTAAAAGGGCACCGCTCAGGGGGGTCCAGGTCACCCATGCATGGTTTCTTCCAGACACCACGCGTCCCCGCATGCCTTTGTCATCAGTAGAAGGCTGCAGCAGGTTCTCTTAGCAGGCCGCTTGGCTTGGCTCTCCAGATTGTCTTCCAATGAAAGAGATAATTTTTGAGTTTGGAAGGAAAATAATGTTTAAATCATCATCAATATCATATTTTAACAAAGCTCAAGTGTGCTTCTTACCAAATGATTGACGCTTTGCAATAAGTGCACAGGTATGCTGCCCACATAAAACAACAGTTTTTTGATGCATTGAGCATTGTAAGGAAGGTGAGGAAGTCTTCAGACAAGTGCAGGAAGAGGAGTCAGCTCAGAAGCCTATGCTGGCCATTTTCAGGAATTCAAAAGAGGTAATCGTGATAGACTTTCTCAAAGGACTCAAGCTAATCAAGGGGGCTTATTTAGGAAAACTAGAATTGCATCAGTGAGAAACAGACCAAGAAAGTTGCACCAGGGTTCTTTTAATTCTCCATCATGACAGTGCACCTTGCTCATGTTTGAAGAGCAGCAAGGATGGGCCTGTGAGAACTTCCTAGGGAAGAATGTATCTATCTCTTCCACCCTGCAGCCTTGATCCTGCATCTTCTGACATCTTCTTGGCCCTCAAATCCAAATAACATTGTCATCGAACACAATCTGAGTGCCTTGAGGATGTTAGACTATCCCGTGACATGCTGGAGATTGAAGAGTTCAGAATTCTTCAGGGAAAGCGTAGAGAGATGTAAATGTGCCCATCAGAAGTATATAGGCTTGGGTTGAGGGAGTATGTTTCATATTTTGATATTTTTGATTTAATAAAGGTTTACTTTGTGGCAGTATTTTTTTCTAACCTACTCTTGCATTAGAAAATAATTAGAGATGGAGAAGCAAGTCGGTTCCTCTTCTGTAGTAAAAGAGTGATTGCCATCAGGAGAGTCCCGTGGGGACCATAAAAGGCCAGAGTTCTAGTTCTGCTTGGCCATTTCATGCAGGAGCAAATACGAGTTTTAGAAAGAAGCTATTAGGAAATAACATATAAGTTAAAAAAAAAAAGTCAGACACAATGAGATTCCAGAGCTAAGATTCCAGTGAGACAACCATCTCCCAACCTGGATGTCAGCCAGAGAAAGTAAAGCCGTGGAAGCCAAGTGGTACCATCAGGGCAGGCAGGCTATATTTCTCATAGGCAGCAAGAGCTGGAAGAGGAAGCACTGGTGGATTTGGGAGAAAAACTGCTCTGCACATAATGAATATCTCACCACAAGGGCTCAAGGACATCATTAGAATATATCTTATAAGGAGTGCAGAATTAATAGGCATGCTTAAATGAGAAGTTTTGGGGGGAGAGGGGAAAACAGATTGTGCTTTCATTTCTTAACATAAGCAGAAGCGAACATGTACTGAGAGAGGAAATTGACCTGAAAGAGTTTTGAAAGGATACCAGCAGCGGTTTGCAAGTCTTTCAAGGCATGGACAACATCTTAAAAGTTCTTTTCTGTCTTATTATTTAGCTCTTTTTATGTTTTTGAAGAATTCTCCAACAGGCAGGCCAGTCCTAAATATTCATGTAAGAGGTGCTTGAGTATGTTATTTTCTTAGATAAATTAAAAGAGACCCGAGCTAGTGCAATGGGTTCAGGCAATGGGAGAATGAACAGTATTTAAGTCTCCTAAAGCTGCTTGTCAGGTTTGATCTTTTCTTCATCTTGCTGGGTAGCTTAATCCCACACCTGGCAGAGGACCAAGCACGGTAGGTGGCTCCAGGTCACCAGGGAACATTAGCATCTATAGTGATGGTTATGATGCTGTCCTGGGCAATTTATTGACTAGCCTTTAAGGACATCAGTTTCGACTCCTATAAAAAAAAAAAAGGGTGATCATGATGTGTATTCACCAAATATGCCAAGTATCACTGATTCCAGTGCTGTTGAGTTGATTGTGACATACTGCAACCTTAGTGGAGAGAGAAGAATTTCCTCACTGGATCTCTAAGGCTGCAACCTTTATGGAAGCAGAATGCTCCATCCTTCTCCCATCGAGCAACTGATGGGTTCGAACCTCTACCCTTTAGGTTAGTAGCCGATGTGTGAACACTCTGTCACTGGAGCTCCCTATTTCCCAGAGAGGGTTGCTGAAAGATGAACTGTATCTTGAATGTCCCAATTTATGCTAGTGAGTATCCTTACTCTTCTACTGAAATTGGCGGTTTGTGGTTGGCGGTCCGATCTGTAAGTTAGATGGCTGAGCCCTCCCCCTTATCTGATGTCTTGTAGGCGACAGGGAATTTGGTGAGAGCCTGGGATAAAAGATGCACTGGAATAAACCAGGTTTGGGTGGTAGGTTTCACATTTGGCTGCTGACCACGAAGTCAGCAGTTGAGACCCACCAGCCAAAGAGGCTTTCTAGGCTCGTGAAGTTTATAATCTTGAAAACCCACAGGGCAGTTCTACCCTATCCTACAGGGTCATTGTCAATCCAATCGACTTGATGGCAGGGAGTTTTTAGCCCACAACAGGTGAATATTACTGTTTCCTTAATGTACTTGTTGGTTTTTGTTTGGGGCCTATTCTGCCAGTCAACCCAATACAAAGCCTTACTCAGAGATTGTTACTGCAAATGAAAATTCTGGTACATATGGCCTCTGAAATGTCATTAGGAAAAAAAAATCAGTGTCTTACTTGAAATCTGAGCCCAGATCTGGCATTATTGCTCTGAATGAGAGTTCTGTGTGGCAGGGAAAAGAGAGAAGCATTTGAAGGGTTCCTTGGTGTGGACCGTGAATGCCTGTTTGTCATTTCATAAAGTTGGCTTAGGACTGCCAGATTGTATAGGAAAACCTTAAGAGTTACGTGGCAGCCTTTCAGAAGCTATTTAGAGCAGGGCACAGAATCTCCCTGGATTCACTCGCACCCAAGAAACCTCTCACAGAGGGACCCACAACAGCTGTGAGATATCTGTTCAGGGTAGCCTGGCACCAGCAGAAATCGGTATCCTCCCTCTCCCAGTATTCAAAGACTGCCAACAATGTCCCTTGCCCAAGCACATTTAGGTTGGAAAAAGTAGAATCAGTGCCTGCCGAGCTGGAAGTGATCTCCCAGCTCCTCTCACCCAGTCCATCCATTTCCCAGTTGAGAAATCAAATCCAGAAGATGTCTCGTGACCTGCTTAATATACTATGGCAAAATAGAGCCAGAGTATAAGATTGAGACAAGACAAATAAAAAAATTTGAAAACCTCTCTAATTGCATTTATTTTGCTTACGTGTCACACAGTTTCTTTCCTTTATGTTGTCGACTTTTATCTCCTTGCAAAATAATTAGTGTTGCAATAAACTGGAAGAAGCAAACTTGGTGCGACATGCTTGGGGTTGTGTTAGTATCCTCTCAAACCACACGCAGCAATTGAGTAAGTGGCTTGCCAGGAAGTAAAGCCAAATGCAGCAGAGAGGGTATCATTGAGGATGTCAGGTGGATACTGACTGAAAACAGAACATACCAGCAATATGTTTACCTATGCTTTATTATCTATGCAAAGGCATTCGACACTGTGGGTCCTGACCATTTATGGATAACATTGTGATTAATGAGAATTTGCAAACAGTCAGTTGTGTTCATGTGAAATCTGTGCACGAACCCGAAGTGCTTGCTTGAACAGAACAAGGGAATGTTGTGTGGTTTGAAATTGGGAAAGATCTAAGTCAGGGTTATATCTTTTTGCCATACTTATTCAATCCATATACTGAGCAAATAATCCCAGAAGCTGTACTTTATGAACTTGGCATCTGGTTCAGAGAAAACTGTATTAGGAACTTCTGATATAGAGATGACACAGCCTGGCTAGCTAAAACTGAAGAGGACTCGGTGCAGTTACTCATGAAGATTAAAGGCTATGAACTTCAGTATGGATCCTACCTCACCATAAAGAAAACACAATTCTCACAATCAGACCAAGAAGCAACAATGTGGTACACCGAGAGAAGATTGAACTTCTCAAGGATTTTCTTTCCCTTGGATCCACAAGCAGTGCTCATGGAGGCCCACTGTCAAGAAATGAAGTATCACACTGTGCAAATCTGCTCCACAAGACCCTTGTGAAATGGTAGAAAGGAAATGTGTCATTTGGTATTTTCAATCACCTCCTGTGCACGTGAAGGCTGATGGTGAGTAAGGAAGACTGGAGATGAGTCAGCATCTTTGAATGCTTATTCCAGGGAAGAAGATTACATAATCCCATGTATGCCAGGAGAACAAGCAGTGCTGTCTTGGAAGAAGTACAGCCGGACTACTTTGTAGAAACAAAGAGGTTGAAAAGTCATCCCATGTTCCACAGACATGTCATCAGGAGGGACGAGTTCTTAGAGAAAGATATCCTGCTCAGCAAGGTACAGTGTCAGTGGGGAATAAAAAGACCCTCCAGGAGATGTATTGACACAGTGACTGCCATCTGGAGTTCGAATGGGGCAGCAGTCGTGGGGATGGTATTGCAAAGTGGGAAGGGGGTTTGTTCTGCTGAATGTTGGGTCCCTGTGGGCCAGAAGCAACTGGATGGCCCCCAGCGACAAGACAATGCCGTGCCGTTCTGTTGTGCCCTTGCCAGGCAAAAGAAATCATCATCCCTCGGGGAGGTCTGCACTCTGTGGCCAGCTGCCACTGTGTTTAAGACACGGGAGTCATGCCCACCTCACGCTGCTTGAAAGGGCCTTTGAACGCGAGATCAAGCATCTTCAGACGTCAGGTTGTAAGCAGTGGGGGGGCTATTAAGTTGAACTGAAACAGATTCCCTAGAGAGAAGGGGCTGGGGGAGGAATCCAAATGTGTACTTGAAAAATGCCACGAGACTTTGACCAGGTACTGTCACTGGGACCCTCTGAGAGTGACCTTTTTGGTTCTCCGATATGCAGATAGAGTCCAGGGGATGCAGTGATTAAATGCCCAGCTGTTCACTGGAGTATCCCAAATGAGAGCCTACTAGACATTCCATGTAAGGTGTAAGAGTCTGAGTCCATAAAGAAACATACACCGTGGCAACCCTATAAGGCAGGTCAACTCTCCCTGACAAGCTCTCTGAGAATCTTTTTGGTGGCAATGGTTTAGTTTAAGAATGTTCTGACATAAAGATTTGTCTAGTTTCCCTTTTGATACCCTTATGTATGTTTTCTTAATGCTCCACCATGCATGTTCTTCACACCTACTAAAGAAGAGCATAACAGAAGTCAGCCGGCCCCTCCCTGGATTCCTGTCAGTGTGCACGCATTCCACACATGGCCACTAGCACCCTGCCCTTCCCCATCATCCGAGACCCTCATAGCAAGTGGGAATCAAATTGCCAGTGGTTGGAGAAGAAAAACTGTTTCCCAAGTTATCCTCACCCTTCTCCCTGAAAGAGCACATGCAGAGTGGAATTTCCCCCAGTGTTGCCACTCTCTCTGCAGATCTCTCTGAACAATATTTGGGTTTGGGCATATGTCCACATGGTGCTTGCTCCCTCCCCCCTTCCTCACTGCTTTACAGATGCTTTCTGGTCATTATTTTAAAAAGTCTCTCCTCTAACACTTGTCTTCCTGGGGCTGTTCACACCCCCCTCCCCCTTCAAAATATACTCTATTCCACGACAGAGAAGCATGCTCGATAGCTGAAGATCAACATTGAAGGAGGAACCAGAAAGGTCACGTGTTGTGCTGTGTTCAAACTGAAGAACCCTGCCAGGACACCTTACGAAATCCCACGTTGACTTTACGGTCTTCACATTCCACTGTCTCCACTTCGCCATATCCTGTGTAATTGAATCTCATTTTTACATTAAACACATGACTTTAAATTCCTCCTAATGTAATAACCTTTTCACTGTGAGAGTGTCAGCACCATATCCCCTTTGACTGTTTTCATTGCGGCTATACGTGAGGTATGCACACGAGCTAAGTGTGTCCTTTGGAAGTGATCGTGGGACCTGGCCATTTTTCAGAACCTTATTCCTCGGAGGAAATGAATTTCCAGGCTCTAAAACATGATTTATTTTAAGTTGGCTATTTCCTCTGCATGTCAGCAGCAAAAAAGCTCTTTGATGTGGTGGCCTAAAATCAAAGAGATCTGCTTTGATCTTTACCTTGGTGAAGACGTTTCAAGTCTGAGGGTGGGGGTGGGAGGGATAGCCTTGTTTATTTCTTCTAGTTGGTTGTGTTTAACATTATAGAGACGTGGCCCTGAGTTTTGTTGGTGCTTTATAACTTTTACGTGGTGTCTGCAGTCAAACAGCCTACCTGTTCTTCCCTTCTTCCTGAGCTGTCTTTCCCAGGGTCGCTTGTAGCTAGCTGTGAATATATGACTGACATAAAACACCACTGCCCCCACGCAAACCCCAGCCCACCCCCATCAGTGTGGAACTACCCCTTGGCGTTTCAGAGGCTATATAATTGTTATCAGAGCTGATAGCCACATCTTACTCCTGAGGGGAGGCTGGTGGGCTTGAACCACCCACCTTTTCCTTAGCAGGCCAAACCACTGTAAGCACGGGGCCTCTGGGGCTCCCTTAGAGATCCGATTTATGGTTGGAGGTCTTAGGTGCCATCTAGCTGGTTCCAACTCCCAGCAACCCTGGGCACAACACAGCGAAACACTGCCTTGCCTTGTGTCAGCCTCGCAACTGTTGTTTGAGCCCACTCTTGCAACCCCAGATGACTGCCGTTGTCGTCAGTGAAGACCCATGGCAACTCTACGGCCAACAGAACAGACCACGGTGCCATTCTCATGACGGCTCCTGGGCCTGAGCTGCTTGCTGCTGCCACGGGGCCATGGAAAGCAATCTGTGAACTCGAGGCTTCCACATTGAATGTGGATGTAAAGGAGGCGAGGGAGGTGAGGGCTTTCTAGCTCATCTGCTTCAGAGGGATTTCATGACCTCAAACTTCTGTTCAGCTGGCTGAGAAGGGCGAGCAGTGAAATCCTGGAAGCCACCTGTTGATGGCAGAGCCATTACCAATGGCTGTCCAAACTTCTGAGAGATGCACAGCTGCCCACTAACTTGGGAACTTCTTTCATACCATTGCCTGGGAGACTACTCTGTTCTGTGAACCACAGAATTTTGTTACAGTAATAGTCTGCTCTATAATACTATTACAAAGGTTTTTTTCCCCAATGATTTTACTGGGGGCTCTTATAACATTCAATACATCATTTGTACCAAGCCTATTTGTACACATGTTGCCACATTCATTTCCAAATATTTTCTAGTTATGTCTTCAGTGTAAGCTCCTCTTTTCCATTCTTTTTTAAAAATAAATCATTTTATTGGGGGCTCATACAACTCCCATCATGATCCAGACATGCATTAATTATACACAAGTCATATTTGCACACTTGTTGCCATCATCACTCTCAAAACATCCTTCCTCTGCTTAAGGCCCCCAACAAAGTTTTTTTAACAAGGTGTCCCATTATCAAATATTTTTCCTCAACATACTGAAAAATCAAACTTTATTTTTTCCCAATAATTTTATTGGGAGCTCTTACAGCTCCTATAACATTCAATACATCCTTGTATCAAACACATTTGTACACATGTTGTCATCCTCATTTCCCAATATTTTCTACTTGAGCCCTTGGTATAAGCTCATCTTCCCCCCTCTTCTTATTTTTAAATCATTTCATGGGGGGAAAATCAAACTTTATTAACAAAAACTGATTTTCCTCAGAAAACAAAAATCTAGGTAACTTCAACTACATACTTTGCTTTGACTCCTATAGTGATGTTCCCTATACATCAAAAGAATTATGAGGTCATTTAGTCTTTCATTCAAACATAAAATCCTGTTTACCAAAGCCAGATATATTTTCCAAAGAGTTGAGATTTGAAAGGGGCAATATGTTCCAGGCAATATGGCCTCAATCATGCCTATTAAAGGAAATTAAGTAATAGGATACCCACCTCAAAAGCACATTTCTTGGACCTATTGCTCCATGATAATCCCATTTTAATTAGAGCCATAGTCTGCTTGTGATCAAATGTAACCTTAAGAAGCAAGACTTTATTCCAGGACTCTCTAAAGATCATCTTTAGTGTAATGACAAAAGAGGTGTAAAGGAACAGTAATGTCATTGAGCTTTTTTTAGTTTTATTTTTCCTTAAATGTATAAATTGAAATAGGTGAAGAATTACATACACCAATATAGGAGAAAAATGGGGACTTTCTACTCTTGTAGATGCTATTTTGCATTGTGAGATAAACCCAGGAAATAGCATCAAGCAAAAATGTTCCACCATGAATTACAATGCGTGAGATGAAATAAGATGTGCATGAACTGGTGACTGTCAAACTGCCGATCTCCTCTGTGAACAATCACCCACTTCATTAAAAACATGTTTTCAAGCCTAGTCATTTTAAAAGATGCCGCTGGGCAGGACACGAGTTGTGGGTGTGATAGACAAACCTGGGAACCTTCTCCTGGCCATCGAGTCACTGCTGACTTGGGGTGACTCTGTGGGACAGGGTAGTACTGCCCCTGTGAATTTCTGACACTGCAACTCTTCAAGGGAGGAGGAGGTCCATCTTTCTCCCCAAGATCTGCTGCTGGCTTCAGATTGCTGGCTTGCAGGTCACAGCCCACACATAGCTCCAAGCCCCCAGGGCTCCCGTTCTTCTTTCATATGATAGACGGTTGTCACCATTTTTCAAGTGCTACGGTGTAGGCTTTTTCTGATTCTGCCAAAATTGTGATGATACTGATGCTCGCTACCTAGATCCTCATCACCCAAATGAACATGCCTGTTCCAACTTCAAGTGTGCATCTGTGGAATGCTTTCCCTTGTCCACCAGTTCCTGGATGCCTGGCAAAGTGATGGAGGAACATCAAACATGGCCTTTGGACAGACCAGAGACACTTGTATAGCAAGATGGGTCAAATATAATGCAGACTTTAACTGTGAAAAGAGCCCTTGATATCTCTTTAAACTATGTTTTTCTGCTTTTGAAGATATAGATCACATATTATAGGCAATGAGTTGCTATGGTATCCATTTTAGAGTCCTGGCACAAAAGGTCCAAAGAACTGAGTTCTAATGCTGGCATTAGCATACTTTATGTCTTAAATACAGCTTAAGCTGGAATTCCATGATCTTCTCTGCAAAGGGGACTCTCACACTCTTTTTTGTTTTCCCCAAGCCTGCTCTAAGGCCCACCATTCATGTCTCAGCTTGTCCTACTGTGGCGGCTTGGAATTGTGATGCTGAGAAGCGATGCCACAGGTACCTCGGATCTAGCAGGGTCTCCCTTGCTGAAAAGGTTCAGCGAAGTAGACGCTGTGCTTCAGCTACAGATAGGATAATATCTGTACATCTTCTAGGAACACCAATTAATAAAACTATTATTCAACTACTACAAGGAATGGAAGAATTCTGCCAATTCAGCCTGAAATTGATCACACATGCAATCAAGTTACATGAATAATTACCAGCTTTTGCCTCTTGAAGCTGTGTTGTATGCTTTTCCATTTGTCGCTGTATGAAACCCAGGATCAGTGAACCCAGAGGTCAGTAGAATAAGAGGTTCAGGGGCAGGGGGTAAAACAGTGGAGGGGGGGAGTATAAAAGGGAGATATGGTCAAGAGGTTCATTTAGAAAGGGAATGTTGGGAAACTGTAGTAGAAGTTGTACATTCTACAAAGCCAGGAAGCCATTGTGGAACAGACATGAGTCACTCATATGCAAGGTCAAACTTTACTAACCAAAACTGATTTTCCTCAGAAAACAAAAATCTAGGTATCTTCATCTACATACTTTGCTTTGCCTCTCATAGTGATATTCTCTATACATCAAAAAGTTGAAGTGGAAGAAATGAAAACAAGTCCACAAGAGTCAAAATATGACCTAGCACACCTTGTACCTGAATTCATAAATAATTTAAAAATAGATGTTCTACATTGAATATCATCCTGATGCAGCATAGGAAGCACTCACTAGTTTATGCCAAGAGATTTCTAAGACAGCCATCCACATCAACTGATTGGAGAGATCCAGATTGTGCCTGTGTTAGGTTGGGTCCTCCAGAGAAGCAAATCCAGTCATGCGTATATGCGCATGTATATAGAAAGAGATTTATCTCCAGAAACAGCTTAACAGCTGTGGAAATAGGTAAATTCAGTCCTATTTAAGTCATTCTTCCCCTAACTTTTGTTGTTGTGGAAGCTGATGAACAAGAATCAGGAGAGTGAAGCAGCAGGGCACAGGCTGATGAATACCCAAGGTAAATGAATCTGAAATTGGCAGAATGATACCAAGGTTGGCAGTTCGATGATGGCTCTTGTGATGAACAGGTGCCACAAGAGGAGAATATTAGACCAGATGCAGGATCTAGCTCCAGCACAAGGTGAAGGGCAAAAAAAGAGAAATTGACTCTGCTCAAGACCTCTCTTTTATTTCAAAGGACACGTCCACAGAGGTGTCATGAGCATGTGACCTGATTGATAGGTTGAGCTAACCTGACCCAGGAGTGTCAAATTGACATAAACACTAACCATCACAGTGCTCATCCCAAAGAAAATAGCCCAAGAGAATGGAGAGAGTATAGAACTACATCACTAATATCACACGCAAGTAAAATTTCACTGAAAACAAAAGCACATATACCAGTACATCAACAGAGAGTTGCTACAAAATCAAGTCAGACACAGAGAAGAGATAAGTTGAAAGCTTTTATTACTGCTGCTAGATGAATCTTATCTGAAAGAGGAAAATATCAGAAATATCTTTATTTGGGTTTTATCGGCTATGCAAAGAGACTCAATTGTATATATCATAACAACATTGAAAATGATGGAATTCCATTCAATTGTGCTTTCAATTGTGCTCATCAGGTCACATGCTGATGACAACTCTGTGGACGTGTCCTTTGAAATAAAAGAGAGGTCTTGTGGATGATCAAGAGGCAGTTGTCTGGACAGAACAAGAGGTTACAGCATGGCTTAAAATCAGAAAAGATGGGCTGAGCCCCGGTGGCATAGTGGTTGTATGTGGGACTGCGGCTCACTGGGACGGAGGTTCAATTTCAGCAGTGGGGCTGGGCCTCCTACTCCCACCGCCAGAGAGCAGTGATGCCCCCCCCCAAAAAAAATCAGAAAGATGTGCGTCATCCCTGTATCCATTCACAATATGGATGTAATCTGTATACTAAGAAAATAATTTAAGAAGTTACTATATGAAGAAATACAGCATGTGACTTGAGAAAACCTAATTAATAATCTGAGATATGCAGATGAAACAATTTTATCTGCTGAAAGGTGTTGAATGCACTTGTTGATGAACATCAACAACTACCGTCTTCAGTATGGTTTACTGAATTCAGTGTAAAGAAAGAAAAAGTTCCCACACCTGGATCAATAGGCAACCTCCCGAGGAGTGGAGAAAAAACTGAAGTTGTCAAGGATTTAATTCTAGTGGGCTTCACAGCCAATGGAATCAGCAGTCAAGAAATCAAATATTTGTATTGGGAAAATGTGCAGCACATGGTCTATTTAAAATGATCCAAATAACAGATGTCTCTATGAGAGCTAACATGCACCTGACCCAAGCTGTGATTCCTCCCTCCCCCAATAACCTCACATATATGCAAAAGCTAAAAAATGAATAAGGAAGATGGCAGAAGAATTGATACATTTGAATTGGTTTTAGTAAAGCATATTTTAGGGTCCATTGATTCCCTGTGGAACAAATAAATCAACAAACTTGTAAGAAGTACATCCAGAATAGTCCTTAGAAATGAGGATCATGAGATTTTTGTCTCATGTACTTCAGATATATTATCAGGAGAGATCAGTCTCTGGAGAAAGACATCATGGTTGGTAGAGAGTCAGCAAAAAAGAGAAAGACTCTTTAAGAGGAACTTATACCAAGGGCTCAAGTAGAAGATGTTTGGAAATGAATGTGGCAACATATGTGCAAATGTGCTTGATACAGATGGTGTATTGAATGTTATAATAGTTGTAAGAGTCCACAATAAAATTATGTAAATTAAAAAAAGAAGAAACTAAATGTTTAGAAAATAATTATGGCAACTTATGTACAAATATTCTTCATAAAATTGATATATGTGTTGTTATAAGAGCTGTAAAAATTTACCAGTAAAATTATCTTTATTAAAAAAAGAGAGAAAGACTCAAAAAGGCGAAATGGCACAGTAGCTGCAATAGTGGGTGTGTTAGTCCTGGTGTACTAGAGGAACAAATTTCATAGACATGCATATGGATATAAGGGAATGGTTTATATACAAAAGGAATGAAACACTGAGAAAGCATCCCAACCCAGTCCAGTTCAAAGTCATAAGTCCAATATTAACCCATGTTCCTGATACCAGTCTATAACATCTCCTTCCGACTCACAAAGTCACAGGCCAGTGGGTGCAGAATCCTGGTGCTGGCTGGGGTCTCCCCTTGGCTTCTCAC
Source organism: Nesogale talazaci (assembly GCA_004026705.1). Lineage (NCBI taxonomy): Eukaryota > Metazoa > Chordata > Mammalia > Afrosoricida > Tenrecidae > Nesogale > Nesogale talazaci. Next base: position 129,156 of record PVJH01003947.1, read on the forward strand.
TTCCAGGGCTCAGGGTCCATCAACAACATCCAGGGGTGGCAGAAGCAACTTATCGCTGGCAGGGGTCTTCACGTGGCCTCTCCAGCTTCAGAGGTTTGGCTCCATCAGGGCAAAGCTGTGTGGCTTCTCTTCTGGTTCCTCAGATGCTGCCATCTTGTCTTGTCCATGATTCATCGTCTCTGAGACTAACTCCCAACAACTGGGGAGATAGGTTCTCATCTCCATGAGGGAAATATCGCGAGATTTCCCAGAAGTCTCAAGAGAAAGCTATGCCCACACGGAGGCCTCATGAGCTCCTCAATGGCTACCTCCAGGTTAACAGGCTAGACTCCACCCCTACATCTCAATCCTGAAATTAACATAAACACATGACCACCACAATGGGCTCAAACAGAGAGCTTCTGATAGCATAGTGGATTACACATTGGGCTGCTAATGACAAAGTCAGCACTTCTAACCTACCAGCTGTTAATAGTGTTTGGTGGTGGTTCATGATTTGTATTTTAGCCTTTCTTGTAGATGTGTGGTGGAGCCCTGATGACAGAGAGGTTACACATTTGGCTGAGATCCATAAGGCCAGCAGTTTGGAACCACTAGCTGTTCCTCGGGAAAAAGACAAGGCTTTCTACTCCTGTAAACAGTTATAGTCTTGGAAGCTCACAGGGGCAGTTCTACCCTGACTTTAAGGATTGCTGTGAGTTGGTCTCAACTCAATGGCGGTAAGTTTGGGTTTGAGTTTTGCAGGTATATTGAAATGTATCTCACTGTAACTTTTATTCCCAATTCCCAAATAACATATAATGTTTCACCACTTTTCATATGCTATCTATATGCCTTTTTTTCTTTTTTTTTGGGGGGGGGGTGAAGTGTCTGTTCACATCTTTGCTTACTATTTTTTAAAGTTTAATTTCTAAAAATAATTTTATTGGGAGCTCTTCTAGATATTATAGCAATCCATAATTCAACTAGGTCAGGCATAATTGTACAATTGCTGCCACCATCAGTTTCAAACGTTTTCTTTCTTCTTGAATTCTTTGATATCAGCTCCCCTTTACTCCCCACCCCTCACTCTAGTTCCCAGCAACCCTTATTATTATATTGTATATTATTATTCTCCATATCTTACACCATCCGATGTATCCATTTACCTATAACTCATTCCTCTGGAGTGGGGCTATACAGTCATCATTGCTATCAGTTTCCCCTACCTCTCCTTCCCCACAATTTTCTTCCTGTACCCTCAGGGAATCATTATTCCCATTACTATTTCTGAAGGGTTTATCTGTCTTGGATTTTATGCAATAAATGGACAGATACAGGTCTAACAAGATTAATGAGGTGTAACTAACACCACAATCGTCAGGGGAGGAACTATTAAAGAACTAGAGGAGTTATAGATTTCATCAGTGCTATATTCCACCCTGGATGTGTCATCCCTTCCATATGGCTCTTCTGTGAGGGACTGTCCGAATATCTTTTTTTCCCCTAACCCTAATCCTCTGTCCAATTATCCTACAGGTGGGTTTTGGGTCTCTACTTGGTCTCTACTCCTTCACATCAATTTGACTGCTTGTTTTTGAACTTCTGGTACCTCTTACCATCAACACCTCATGATCATACAAGTTGGTGTGCTTCTCCCATGTGGGCTTTGTTGCTCCCTGGCTAGATGGCTGTTTGCTGTTGTCTTTGCTCACTATTTATTTGAGTTTTTTTTTTTTTTTTTACTAATAAGTTCTATATCTTTCAGGTACATGTCCTTTATCAAGTGTGTGTTTTAGAAACAAGTTATTCTGGCCATTGTATTTTCTTTTCATGCTCTTAATGACTTTTACATTTTAAATGGCTGAAAAAAGGCAAGAGCATCATCATGCCATGATATGAACTTCTGATGACAGCATCCATTTTACAGTTTTACTGGAACATGGCATGACGCCATTCATGAAGGTGCTGTCTGTGGCTGCTTTTGCTCTACAACCACCTAGTTGAAATGCTGTGGCAGAGGCCACATGATGCAAACTGCCTGAAAAATTTACTTTCTGTTCCTTTCCAGGGGGGGGAAAAATGACCATCCCCTGCTCTGGCACATCCACATAGAATTCTCCCATCGGCAGGTGGCACGTCCATTTTGGAATTATGTACAAGAAATCGGTAGTTGAAAGTGTGAGCGATAATGAAACCCAGGGAGAAATTATCAGAAGATAAGAGGCCTGAAGAAAGCATCTGGTGGGATGTTTACTTTGGCCAAGCTGGGTGGGGGTGGGGGAGGGATCTCCTGGGGAGACAGAGAGGCCCCACAAGAGCCCACCAGGTCTCTCAAAAGGCGAATCAGGAATGAGTTCAGAGGTGGATTTGGTCAGAAGCAGACACCCAGAGAGATTGCATAACTGAATTAAAAAAAAAATGTTCATTAGATTTGGTGATTAGGAGTTACTGAGAGAGCAATTTCTATGAAGTGGTTAGGAATAAGTTGGTTTCCAAGAGGCCTGGACTGAACCAGCTTGCCTTAGAGCGGAAACAGAGAAGATGATTATCTGAAAGGATTGTAAAATCTGAGGAAGTTTACATCTGTTTGCTTGCTTGCTGTTGTTTCTTCTGGGAGAGGCCTCACAAAAGCATTCGTTCCAGGTCAGATAACCCCTGCGGAACAGGAATGGGAGTAGAGATTGGGGGGGGGGGGGGGGGGGGGGGGGGGGGGGGGGGGGGGGGGGGGGGGGGAAGGTGGGAGGAGGAGGGGAGGACGAGGGAACCGATGGCAGTGATCACCATCTAACCTCATCCCCGCCTCCCCGCCAGGGGGATGAACAGCAAAAAGGTGGGTGAAGGGACACAGTGGTTGGTGTAAGATATGAAAAGAATACTAATAATTGATCATTTATCAAGAGGTCACAAGGGTGGGATAGGTAGGGAGGGGAAAAAAGAGGCGCTGAGCCCAAGGGCTCAAAAAAAAAAAAAAAGTAAATGTCTAGAAAATGACAATGACAGCATAGGTACAAATATACTTGATACAACTGATGTATGGATTTTTTGGGAGGGGGGCATCACTGCCCTCTGGTGGGAGTGGGAGGCCCAGCCTTGTTCCTGGAGAGCAGCTGCTGGATTTGAACCACCAAGCCCATGGGCTGCAGTCCCACACTCAACCACTATGCCACCCAGGCTCAGTCCAATATATGGATTTTTAGCAGACCTGTAAGAGCCCCCATGAAAATAATCTTTTTTAAAAATGGAGAAGAGGAGGCAGAGATGTGAAGAAACAGCTATGTTGGAAATGGAAGCAAGAAGTGTATGAAATAAAAAGAAATTGGGGTGGGGGAGAATATTAAAAAAGGTATTATGACAGTAAGGGGTACACTTACCTGATCAAAGTAGGAGGGCTGAGATTTTGATACCCAAACCTCAAAACTTACTGCCACGGACCTGATTCTGACTCATGATGACCCTACAGGACAGAGCAGAACTACCCCGTGGGGCTCTGAGGCTGTAAGTCTTTATGGAAGCAGGAGGCCTTCTCTTTCACCCATGGAGTGGGGTGGTTTCAAACTGCTGACCTTGAGCTTGGTAGCCCAAGATTATGATAGGAGGGATTAATTATGCCGGCAGGGTTGTCAAATGACCGTCCACTGGCGTGTTTGAAAGAACTGTGGAGGAATGCTATTTGGTGTGATGTTTGCAGTGTTTCCCAGAAACTTTGTAACTTAGGCTTGGAGATGGAAAAGAATGTCAAGATGCTCTAGGACTAAGACCTAAGGAGAGGAGGAGAGTTTCAGAAAGCAGTGTTGAAATCACTTGTTTTAGAATCCAGGCTGACTGATGGAGTCAGAGGAAGGTGATCAGTTGAGACTGAGCATGGTGTAAGAGGAGAGAGAGAGAGAGAGAGAGAGAGAGAGAGAGAGAGAGAGAATCAATTGAGGTCAAAGTGCCATTTTGTAAGTTTAAGGGAGTAGGAATGATAGAAATCAAGGAAGATAAAACCGGAAAGGAAGACCTCTATGGTCCCTGTGCTCAGATTTAAGATCTTGAAGTACCGATCATGAAGTGAAAGACTTGCTCGGAACTATGAGATTCTCAGAAGATACCTGAAGAAACTGCTCCAAGGGGGTCTACGTTACCCTCCTCAAAGTCCCCGTGTCCTCAGAAAGAAAGCCAATTCTGAGGCCCCTGCACAAGGAAAGTCCCTTTCCAGTGGGCTCGAGTGTCACCCTAAGTTGAGAATGTCGGATAC
>PVJH01003948.1:0-133300 GCA_004026705.1 Nesogale talazaci
CTTTGAACTGGATTGGGCTCAAGGTCCTGTTCCTCTTGTATATAAACCTTTTCCTTATATCTATATGCATGTCTATGAAATTTGTTCCTCTAGTCTACCCGGACTAACACAACATGCAACAACACAGAATGCAGGAAGATCACAAGCCAGTGGGTGGAATGCCTTGTGGATCCAATGGTGGTGGAGGCATCTCAGTGCTAAGGTGGATCTCCACGTGGTTCAGCCAGCTCTAGGGTTCTGGTTCTATCAGCATAGCTCCATGTGGCTTGTCAGCGGTAATGTCTCCTAGGGAGACTGTGTGTCTCACCTCTAGTGAACTATTTATCTCCTTCGTGCCTCCAAATGAAGTTATCAAACTGACCTGATGGACAGGCTAACCTCCACCCCTTTGCTCTTAATAGTTGCAAGTTGACACCAGATTATGTAATGGCCACACTTCATAAGTACTATTAAAAAACACAGGTAATAACAAATGGTCACAAAAATGAAAAACATAACAAAAATCCTCTGAAGCACAATTCTACTTTGACACACATGGCATCCATATGTGATGATTCAACTCTAAGTTGAAATCAAATCAACATCATGCATCTTATTTAATAATGGAGAGAGATTAGACGTGTTAGTATAATTCAAGTACAGCTTAAAATAGATACATATCACAATTTGTTACACATAGAACTATTTGCAGATATGTGTGCAAATATGGGTTAATATACACAAATATATATCCATACCGCGTCAGCTGAGAGAGCCAAAAGGCAATGAGAATTCAGTAGAGAGGTGTACACCTAATGTCTAGACCTTGGTTTCTAGTTCTGTTCTCCAATATAAGAAAACAGCTATCCCTGGGGTCATGGCTCATTCTAGCCATTGGGTCATCCTTCTATCCCATGATCACTACTGAAATCTGACCACTATCATTTCTGGCACTGGTGTTCATCTCTCATTTCTCAGCACTCAAATATCATAATTAAACCTACAGCCTGTGAGGGGTTGGCTTTATACATGGATGCTAAGAAGATTGCATCATGTCTGCTTTCTGTTGCAACAGATTCCTCTTCTGTGGCGATAAGTATGATTGGATGATAATAGATAATATCTCTTGAGTTGTAGGAAGATAAAGGAGAGAAATTATAGTACTGAAAAATGTCTGTGATATTTTCAGAAATATGAAACTGCCACTTGTTCCACACAGTACATGTAGGTTCCCCATGTGCGTCCTCTAACAGACCCTTTAGCACCTTGTAGCCAAGGGCTCTGTGTAACTCATCTCTGTGGCCCCAGCCCCAGGGTGGTGCCCAGTATTCCTTGAGTCTATTTGAATCAAATGTAGATACCAACCCCTACCACTGGCAGATGGCTGAAAGTGACATTATATCTACATTTGGTTTTAGGTTTAGGAAAGAGGTTTCTGTGAAGAAATCCCAACTGGATGTAAACATGATGACCAAAAAACAAAACAAAACCCAACAGGCTCACAGCAGCATTCTGCCTCTAGAGAGAGACATGATGAGGGATGTGAACACTCTAAGATTGGAAAACTGTCCTTTTCTATTCCAAGTTTCTTTACTAACAAAATAGCAGGATTTGGCGAATAGCGAAAAGGTTGTCAGTTCAGGCTCCTTCAGAGATACCTGGGAAAACATACCTGCGTATCTGCTTCAGAAAATGCAGCCTGGGAAACTCTCTGGAGCTCCGTTCCACTCTGTATGGGCTTGCCCTGAGGTGGAAGTGCCATGAGTCCTTTGCAAGTCATTGCAATCCTATAGGGCAGAGCAGATCGATCCCACTGGGGTTTCCACATTTGTAACATTTATGCAAGTAGATTGAACAGTCTTCTTCAGTGGAGAGGCTTGTAAAGTCACTGTGACAGTCACTGTGATAGGTTTTGGGTTAATTTGGCTGCATCAGGGTTAACAAAAGTTTGACAGATAAGACCTAGTAATTAATTCCCCATGATGTGATCTAACACAATGTAATCACTTCCACAGTGGGATCTGCTATGAGCTGAAGGAGATTGGGGAGGAATGCAACACCCTTACTCAGATCATCGCTCTGATGGGCTCAATCGAAAGTCTGTTTTCTGGTGGTGTGGCCTGCTTTCAATATAAGTGGATACTGAGGGGAAACTCACTTGCCTTTTGCAAGGTCTGAATCTTGCTTCTGGATCATTGACCTCTGATTCTTTGAACTTGAGCCAACAGCCTGCCATTTGGCCTTCTGTTCATGGCCATCTGATTTCCGGTCACTGTATTCATTCTCCTCTGCAACCATAAATCTGTCTTGCTGACCTTGGACTCATTCACCTCTGCAACCAGTCTATGGACTTTCTGTTGGTTTTGCATTCCTAAGCCCTTGCAGCTTCATGAGTCAGGAGAAGCTTCCAGTCTTACATCTGACACACAGATGAACTTCGCCTTGCCTGCTTCTACAACTGTGTAAGCCATTTTTCTTTATAGAAGTTTATTTGTACTTGTACATACATACACACATATATACAGAATATACATATACATGCTTCATTAGTCTTGCTTTTCTAGAGAAGCAAGGCTGAGACAGTCAATCATTTGATAAGCAGACAAAAAAAACTTGCATCAACAAGATTTCTTCAAAACAACAATAGCTCTTCTAAATCTAAGATTACATAAATTTTTTTCACAGCCAATTTTTTTATCACTTGTAGTTGATTGTTGATGTGATGTGAATCAGACTTGTTGTTAAGTGCAATTGGATTAGTTCTGAGTCATAGAGATCCCATGTACAACAACAGACTGTAACACTCTCTGGTTCAGCTTCATTTTTATGTTTGAGCCCATTTTTGTAGCTTCAGTGTCAATCTCTTTGAGAGTCTTCTCCTTTTCCCTCTGATCTTTTGCTTTCCTGAGCCTGATGTCCATTTTCAGGAACTGTTTCTTTGAATAACATCTCCATAGTCCCTGAGACATAGTCTTACTATCCTCACTTCCATGACAGATTTGTTTGTTCTTCTGGTTGTGCATTATACTTTTATTCTTTGCCAATACAGAAATTCAAATGCATCCATTCTTTGATAATAATCAGTAGTCACAGTAGTTATTCTATTTTGGTAATTATTTATAGAACAAATCACTTGCCATTTCAGCATTCTTTTGCTTTTGGCCATTTCAGCATTCTTATGTGGACAATTCAGTTATGTTCATCATGTTGTGCAACCATTGCCATTAGCATCTCTGAATGTTCCCTTCACCTTTAACAGAAGTTTCATATACCCTAGCAGAGAGTCCTCTTTCCCATTGGCCATCCCTGATAACTACTAATGAACTTGGGTCTTTATATTTTTATTTATCCTAGACATTTCATGTGAATGTGATCATATAATACTTAAACTATTTTAGACAGTCATGATTTAGTGAGACTTATTATACACCAGGTACTAAGACTTTTCATTATGTAGTCTTTGAAGTGGCATAATGTACCATTTATAAATGAAGAAACTGAAGTTCAGGGAGGGCAAATGACTTGCTTAAGGAAAGCTCATGAAATTAGGGTGTAGATCGGGAGATTGTATTTAAAGGTTGACTTCTATGGGCTTAGAGCCAGGCTGAGGTTCTGAAGTAGCCATGTTGAAGTAGGAGTCAGGAAGGGAGGTGGAGAGCCAGAATGGCAAATCAGGTCAGAGTCTATCAGAGTGACATGAGCAAAACTCAACTCCATAGGGTCAAGCAATATTGGCTACATTAGGGAAAAATCATTAGCACATTGGGAATAAGTAGGGTGGTGGTATTGCAAGTGGAGTGGGATATGGTTTTCTATGCTATGTGTTTGCATGGGCAGAGGGTGAATGAGTCTGTGTCAAGACAGACACAAAGCGGGACCTCCCACTGTCAGATCGCTTTACTCATACTGCATATTCTGGGAGAAATTAGATTCATGAGAACCTGAAAGAGAGTTCATCAATTAAAAAGAGTACAGTTTCAGTAGTGCTCTCAAAGCTCTTTATGAGAATGGCAAGACCACCTCCATCACAGTCAGAGAGGGACTTCCGTTGATTGCTGAGAAAGACGTCCCCCTGCCTCCTCACTCCTTCTAGAGATGATCCTCTCACATGGGTGTGTGGGAAAATCACAGGAACTCTCCTGCTGCAAGTCAGAGGGCAGTGGCATCTCACAATGCCTAGGAGAATGATGCCGTCTTGGTGATACCTGGTTTCAACTGGGGGCTCTTTCTCTTAGCTCACATTTCTTTGTAGCTGTGTCACTGTTTACAGTTCATCTGTCTAGTCCTAGAAGATGTAAAATCTAGGTCTCAGATATCAAACCCAACTGAACAGTTCAGGCACATTAGGCCAACAACTAATCAGTTCAGGGGCTATGATTCTAATAGCAATACAAAGCCATAGACTATCCAGTGGGGAACTGATTTTGCTACTTGCACTGTCTTTCTGGAAGAACTGCATTCTCATTGAGAGTGCTTTGACAGTAGACATCTTTACATTTTATTTCTCAATTTTGTTTTCATAAATACACAAATTATTCTCTTTTATAAAGTGGCACTCAAAGGAATATTATGATTTCAAACATTGCTGTTTATCTAGTTATCGAGCTAGGACACAATGAGTCAGTGTCAACTCAATAGTAGAGAGTTTGGTTTTGGATTTAGAGCAAGATATCTGTCTGTACATAACTTGTTGTTAGGGGCCAACAAGTTAGCTTTAGCTAATAAGGACTCGTCTCATACTGGGCTATTTAGAAAAGGAAAACTAGAGAAATGTGTATATATATATATATATATATATATATATATATATATCAAGAAATTGGGTCACAAAGTTGTAGAAATGGGCAAGTTCTAAGTCCAAGGAAGTTTCAGGTCTATGGGTCAGATGTGAGACTAGAGGGTTCTCTTGATTGAAGTATCTGTAGGGGTTAATGAAAGCAAGATTAGCAGAAAGTTGCCATGCTGTAGCTACTGAGGTGAATGAATCCAAGGTTGGTAGCCCAGATCGTAGGATACTGATAGCCTCCAGGATCAGCAGACAGTATGGCAGAGATCAATGAGCTGGCTAAAGGCACAATCCAGACCCAACAAAAAGCAAGCAAGCTTGTCCAGTTTCCACTTATATTGGGAGAAGAACATATTCCCAAGGAAGCATTCTTTTGATTAATTTCATCAGAGCTGTGAATGTTGAAAAGTCCTAAATTCTCACAACTGGACATCATGATAAATGGAGAAAAGTTTGAAGTTATCAAGAATTTTGCCTTTCCTTGATCAGAAATCATAGCTCATAGAAGCAGCAATCAAGAGATCCAGACATGTTGCATTAGGTAAATTTTCTGTATAAGACTTCTGTTGAGTATTGAAAAGAAAGGATGTTACTTTGAAGATTAATGTGCACCTGACTCAAACCACAGTATTTTCAGTTGCCTCATATGCATGTGAAAGTTGGAAAGACTGAAGGAGAAATGATGCATTTAAATTGTGGTGCTGCAGATGAAGCACACAATATTCCTCTGGTTCTTTGAGGCTTCCTCACCCCCAACTATCATGACCCCAGTCCTGCCTTTCAGTTCTGAGTAGGCCAGATCATATACACTGGTACAGAAAAGACCACACTAGCCACAGAGTCTAGGTCAGATAAACTCCACAGGAACAGAAAATGGAGTAGCGATACTTGGAGGGGAGGAAGAGAGAGCTGATAGAAAATTCCCATCCCCACCCCCAGGAATGAACATCAGAAATGTGGGTGAAGGGGTCAGTGTAAAATCTAAAAACAATAATAATTACACTTTACCAAGTGGTCACAAGGGTAGGAGGGAGGGAGAAAAGAGGAGCTGATACCAAGGGCTCAAATAGACAGTATACATTAAGAAAATTATGATGGCAACATATGTACAAAGATGCTTGATACAATTGCTGTATGACATATTTCAAGATCTGTAAGAGTCCCAGATAAAATGATTTTTTAAAAATAGAAATATAAATTCTGTTTTGGGAGACATATGGCCAAAGTGCGCATTAGAGACAGAGATGGCAGAACTTTGTCTTACATACTTTGGATATAGTCCTGTGGTCAGGAGAGACCAGTCCTAGGAGAAGGACATCACATTTGGTAAAGTGGAGGGTTAGCAGAGAAGAGGAAGGCCCTCAGGAGACGGATTGACACAATGGGTGCAACAGTTGTCTCAAGGGTGGGAAGAATTGTGTGCACGGCACAGGACCATGTGGTGTTTGTTCTGTTGTCGATGGGGCTCAGACCTACTCAATGGTACTTAACAGCAACTACTGCCAATGCTGACCAGCCAAGTTTATATAAAATTGTAACTATTCTACATATAACAAAACGAAACATTGCTTATTCCTACACCATTCTCCTAATCATTGCTATATGTGAATCCTTTGTTACTTTGCTCGATAAGTGATGTACAATGATTTGCAGCACTTACTGATGAAGGAAAAGGATTATATAGACTTCCTTATGGATTTCTCCTGAACATAAACAAAATGAGCTTGCTCACAAGTGGACTAATGAACACATTCATAAAGAAACTGAAGTTGTCAAAGGTTTCATTCTTTGTGCATATGCTTATGTAAGGACATGCATGGACACATGTACATAGATTATTGTTGTTTTATACTGCTCAGAACCATTAACATCAGGGAGAACGGTCCTGCCTTTTCTTACAGAGCTGTAAGAAGAGATCCTGATAGTTTGAAACTAAGAAAACACTGACCGACAAATCCAATTAAATGTTAAAAGAGAACAGTGATTACATTTCTGTGATTCTTACTCTTCCTAATACGAATCAAGAATCTATGGAAGCACAAACTACTGTTATATATTTAAATATCTAAGAAAATTAAACTACATTAAAAAAGGGGAGGGTGCCTTGGTGTTCCTATATATCTCCTCTTATTTTCTGTACTTTTAAAAAAAGTCATTTTATTGGGGTCCACACAGCTCAAATTGCAATCCATTCATCCACCCGTTGTGTCAAGTACTTTTGTGCATATCTTGCTATTATCATTTTAAAAGCATTTTATTTCTATTTGAGCCATTGGTATCAGTTCATTCTCCCACTCTTCCCTCCCTTATGAACCCTTGATAATTAATTAATTATTTTTTATTAAATACTTTTATGGAGGGTTCTTACATCTCTTATCACAATCCATATATTCATCCATTGTGTCAAACACTCCCATCATCATTTTCCAAGCATTCTCTTCCCATGTGAGTCCCTGATATCAGCTCCCCATTTCTTCCCCCTCTCTCACTCACCCAGACTCCCTCACGAACCCTTGATAAATTATAGATTATTATTTTCATATCTTACATCGTCCTCCATCACCCCTCATCCACTTTTCTGTTGCTTGTTTCCCTGGGAGGGAGTTATATGTTGATTCTGTGATCAATTCCCCTTTCTCCCTTCACCCATTCCTAATCCTCCTATTATTTCTAGTCTCATTGTTAGCCCTCACCTTCACCTTGTCTTCCTGGTATCTCTATTCTCATTGTTGTCCTTGAGGGGTTTATCCTGGATTCTCTGTGTTGTGGGCCCTTATCTGTAGCAGTGTGCATGTTCTGGTCTAACCCAATTTGTAAGGTAGAATCAAGGTCATGATGGTGGGGTGAAGGAAGCACCAAAGAGCTAGAGGAAAGTTGTGTGTTTCATTGGTGCTATACTGCACCCTGACTGGCTCATCTCTTCCCTGTAACCCCTCTGTGAGATGTCCAATTGTCTACAGATGGGCACTGAGTCTCCACCCCATGCCCCCACCCCACCATTCACATTGGGTATGATTTTGTTGTGGGTCTTAGATGCCTGATACCTGATCCCATCAACACCTTATGATCACACATAAGCTGGTGTGCTTCTTCCATGTGGGCTCTGTTGCTTCTCAGCTAGATGACCGCTTATTTATCTTTAAGCCTCTACAACCCCAGGTGCTATATCTTTTGATAGCCAGGCATTATCAGTTTTCTTCACCCCATTTCCTTATGCACCCATTTTGTCTTTAGTGATCATGTCGGAAAGGTGAGCATTGCAGAATGCCAAATTATTAGAACAAAGTGTTCTCATGTTGTAAGAGTACTTGAGTTGAGGCCAAATATCAATCTGCAACCTTAATTCTTTACATCTAGATGAGTATATAGCTCTATTCCCCTCTCTATATAAATATATTTATATATGTACATGCCAGTATTTAGACCTCGATAAGTGTCCTTTGCCTCCTGGTTCTTTCCTCTATTTCTTTTTACTTTCCTCTTTCCCCACAATCATGTTCGGCCTTCATTCATGTTTAGTAATTCCTTACTGCTACATTGCCCTTGATTAAGCCCCACTAGCTATCCTATGCCTCTCTCTCCATTGGTTTTAGTTAACCTGTTTTTCCCTTGTCCCTAGGTTGGTTCCTACCCCCCTCCTTTCTTCTACCCTCCCTTCTCTCTTATCCCTCTGGAGCCATTGGTCCCATTCTTTTCATCTCTGAATTGTTTATCACACCTATCTTATATAGATAGACATGCAGAAACATTAATAAGTGCAAAACCCGGCAAAGTCAAACAAAACAATGAAGGAAGGCAACAAAACAATAACAACTTCAAAAAAGCCCCAAACAAAACAGCAACAACAAAAAGAAAGCCCCTGACAAAAACGGAAATGCCTATAAATAGTTCTAGGTCTGTTTGTTGGCCTTTACAGGTGTCCTCCAGTTGAGTTTGATGGGGTGCCACACTCTATCTCCAATGTCCATCTGTGGTAAACCCCTCCCCCCCCCCGAATTTCACCCCTTCTCTGCTCTGTGGCATGCCCTTAGTGTTTCGCTCCAGAGTGATGAGGTCAGTTTGTTAACAATTCCCGCACTGTGTCTTCAGTGTTCACCCCGCAGCCTATGATTTAGTGAGGGATGTTGTGCCTCATGGTGTGGGGCCGGCCCTATGGTCCTCTCTCTGCATTGTCTGCTCCCAGCAGGAATATCATCCTCGGGGTTTGGTGGTCCAGGAAGTGTTCCACTTCCTCTTCTTCCCTCTTCATTTGCTCCAGATCAGGAGCATGCTTCTCCCTGAGTTGTAGTTTCCGTGTTGTACTCTGATGTGTATTTTTCAGGGGTGGAGGTGGGGTGTGAGAGGCGGGTTTACACCAATTTGGTTTGAGACTGGCCCTGCAGACTTCTCTGTTGGTTTTCTGCTTCAAACCGGTATGTTGCATTCACATCTTAGTGTCCCAGTTTGAAATATAAACAATACCCTCCCCTTGGATGGTTTACTGTCTGGTGCCCTGCTTCCCATGTTCTCCAAATGCCACAGACAAAAATCAGCCTCAACAAAAGCTGCTCTCTCTAACCAAAAGACCAGGGAAGGGGTAGCCTAACAAGACAGAAAACATTTAGACAATAGCCATTTTACTCCACAGTGGGGTTGAGGAGGGGGGGGACATGAAGAAAAACAAAACAAAAACAAAAGCAGTAGCCCCACCTCACTTTTACCAGCAAAGACTGGTGGGGGAACTGAGATTTTCACCTTTGGTGTACTGTAATGAGGTGCTAAACCCGCCCCCCCCATCCCTTTCCTTGAAGGATGGTATCAAATAAGGTTAGTAGGGTGCTGAAGTCTCCATTCTTTTTTAAATTTTCTTTTCTTTCTTTTTTTTTTTTTTTAAAGATTTGGTCCCCAAAAGGGATATGTGTGTAATATGTAATTCCCCACCACTGGCTTTGATTCACAGGGGTTCCCTACAGAAGGCTTCTCTCCATCTTCCCAATTTATTATTTGCTGGTGAGGATCCCATCACAGATCATAGCCAAGCCCCGCAGGAAGGTGCTATATTCCTGGAAGTTCACCTCCTGGCCCTTGTTCCAGTCCAGGTCACTTAGCAGGTTTGCAATCTCGGTGTCCTGCAGCTTTAGCAGATGGTGAGCTCCTTCTGGATGAGCACCTTTCACTCCTTGCTCTGGGTATTCTTGTTTCCCTCTTTGCCAGGGTATTGGTGGCAGATGGCCGTTAGAAGTTGGATAGCCTGGTTCAGGGGACATGCCCAGCTAAGGTCTTGGAACAGAAATCTGCTGCAAAGTGAGAAGGGAGCAGGAGATGGGATCTGAAATTTTCATTTTAGCTGGGTGTTATGAGCCATTCTTCCTTCTTCCCTGAGGGAGGCATGTCATTGACCCACAGCTAGAGTTCTCAGTGAAAGCCTCCCACAGCATCGGGACACCCATTCCTTCTCAGAAGCCATGCAGCACACTACCCTGGAGTATAAGTGGGTATGAGGGAGAAGCCTACGCTTTCACCTCCATCTGGAAGAAATAGGGAAGCATCCTTTTACCCACTTCTCCTGATGAACTGGTATCAATAGAAGCTAGCCAAAACCAAAGATTTAAGTAAGACTCAGAGTCTTATAGTGTCTAACATGTCCAGGTTTTAAAGTTAGGGGTATTAGAAAGATCTGCCACAAACTTTAAAAAGTAGTTTTGATAAAAATGATTTCATGAGCACTGACAAACACACTTGAAGCAAAAAATGGAGTAACTGAAAAAGACTTGGGAAAAACCTACACTTTATTTCACTAAGCATTTTTAAAAATTGATGTTGACTTCTGCTGAGATGAAAAGAAACTCATGATGTTATTTGGACTGACGTGGAAATATCAATGTAATTAATATAATAAATTTACAGTAAAGGTGAATTTTTAGCATACAGTTTTGGTTCCTGGAAGGGTGGCAATGGCCAGAAGGGAAAGTGACCAGGATTTATATCAGGTCTGGCCAGGTCATGAACATAGAGTGGTATGTTGATAACAAAGTTCAGAAGGCAAGAAGGACAGAACTGACATTTTCTGTTCACCAAAGGAACAGAATATATCATCAATTCCTCTTGGTGCTCTGGGATTAGTGTTTGAGATGACCAGATAAATATATGGGGATTCTATATGAAGGGGAGCAGGAGAAGCATGCCATTTAAGTTAAAAAAATGAAAGGATGAGGCTCTTGTTTTATTAGGGGTGTGGGTTGCTGCGATTTGCTGTCTGTCATTGAGTA
Organism: Nesogale talazaci; assembly: GCA_004026705.1. Classification (NCBI taxonomy): domain Eukaryota; kingdom Metazoa; phylum Chordata; class Mammalia; order Afrosoricida; family Tenrecidae; genus Nesogale; species Nesogale talazaci. The sequence goes on from PVJH01003948.1 coordinate 11,014, forward strand.
TTACTCATGTGTGCAGCACAATTTGCCCAATCCCGAATCATCTCCATGATTATTGGAATGCTTCAGCCCATTATTATACTACTGTGTATTTTGAGTGCTTTCCAACCTAGGGGGTTCATCTTTCAGCACTGTACTAGACAATAGAGAGCTTATAGATCTCGATTTATCTCCAAGGGAGAGCATCAGGTTATGACCTGCTCGGCAGGCTAAATTCCACCCATATTTTCTTACAGGTGCCACATGGGCGCAAAAGACCTAAGTAACACTATCAGTAAGTGCTTCAAATTGTCTTGTTGTTAATGAGCCATTCTCCCGATCACCTGGTGTTGCATTATTCTTCACATAATTCAGATTCTTATATTATTTGTTCAGCATATAGATAAATAGTGTGAAAGTATGCAACCCTGGCATATATGTTTTCTTTTTTAAAAAAACAAGCAGTAGCTTATTCTGCTTGCATGATTGCCTCTTGATTGATACATATAGGTTTCTATGAGTATAATAAGGAGTTTCCATTCTTTGCAGTGTTGTTCATAAAATGTTGTGATACATGCAGTTAAATGCTTTTGTATAGTCAGTAAAACAGGTAAACATCTTTCTGGTATTCTTTGCTTTGGGTCAAAATTCATCTGACATTAGCAATGATATCCCTTATTCTATATTCTCTTCTGAATCTAACTTGAACTTCTGGCAATTCCTTGTTAATATACAGCTGGGTTGTTTTTGTAAATTATCTTTAGCAATTTTTTTGATAGCATGCAATATCAATCCTAGTATTAGATAATTCTAACCTTTAAAATGGGTGTGAATATGAATCTCTTCTAGTTAGTTGTCCAACTAACCGTCTTCTTAATATCTAGGTATACATAGATGCGCACGTACTTCCAGTGTTGCATTCGTTTGTTTAAGGATCTCAATTGGCATTCCATCATTTCCTAGAGTTTTGTTTCACTTCAGTGGCTCTTTATCATATGTTATTTCATACACATATGAAATAAGTGTATATTGACATAATCTTTGGGGCACAATAATGGTATATCCTATCTTCTTTTTATACTTCCAGTATCATTTGTTTTTTTCCCTCATGGAATTCTTCAATATTGAAACTTGAGGCTAGGATTTTTTTCTTCAGTTCTTTTACCTTGAAAAGTACTGAGTGTGTCTTTCCCCTTTCGTTTCCAAACTCCAGTTTTTTGCATATTTCAGAGAGAATAGTTTGTCATTGTTTGTCTTCTTGAGTCATCCTTTGAAAACTTCTGTTTAGCTTTTTTACTTCATTATTTCTTCTGTTTGGCTATATTATGAATAATAGTAAATTTCAGAGTATCGTTTGTATTCCATTTCAATCTTTTCTTCTTTTCTATCTTCTTATGTCTTTTATTATACATGCTGTCATTCCATGACTGTTCTGATCTGTGCCCATTAGCGTTCATTTACTGAAATCTATTCTTGAGATGGTCTCTAAATTCAGTTGAGATATAGTCAAGGTTTATTTTGGCTCTCTCAGGCTTGCTTTGATTTTTGCAGCATCAGCTTGAATTTCCGTATAAGCAATTGATGATGCGTGTGTTCTGCACTCAATCTTTAATGGTGTTGGAAACAAAGATATTGAGCTTTTCCGTGATCTCTTTCCATTGACCTAGTTTGTATGATTCCTGTGTATTCCACTTGATGAGATTCAAGTATGTAGTCATTTTAAAAAATTTATTGAAATAATACTTCTTATATTATTTCCTGTCACGGATGTTGCAAAATTGGTCATGTCAGCTTTGACATTGTTTCCATCACCAAGGTTATATTCTCCAACTACTGATTTTTCCTTTTTATAAAAACAGTTTTCTTGGCACTTAATCCACATATCACACAATCCAATATTTCAATCATATCAAGAAGAGGTGCACAATCACCACCACCATCAGTTTTTGATTCTTCCTTTTTTGTTGAAAATGTTTGTATTACAATTTTGATTACTCATTTCTTCCTTTTCAGATGGAACTAGTTAATAAAAATCTTTAATGTCTTCAACAGTGGTATTCTTGGTTAGTGTGTGAATTTGAATAGTCACAGTAACTTGTCTTTCCAGTAGATATGTATATTAACCTACCACTGACAGTATTATATTTCATGATAGATCTTGAATTTCCTTTCTTTTTTTGACCAAGTGCAACTTAGTTCCTCTTCAATTTATTGTTCCCAGCACAATAGACCACATGATTGTCAGATTCAAAATTGCCATTATTCGTGCATATTGGCTCACTAATTACTAATATGTCAATCTTCAAATGTGTCATTTCATTTTTTCCAACTTCCATTTCTTCTTTATTTTTACTTTATATATTCCACATTCTGGTTATTAATGAATATTGATGGTATTGTTGCTAATATATATACAGAGGAGGAGGAAAGGAAAAGAAATGAAGCTATAAAAATTATTCTAAATGAATTTAAAATTTGCATCTTAAAAAAGGAATAGGGGAAAGTGAAAGTGTTATAAAGTAAGAAAGAAATTTCTAAGAATGACAACAAAGATAAAACTACATATTGAAATGATATGAATTACATCCAAAGTAAAAAATTCTGTATTTCTTAGTTATCTCTGGATAGAGATATTTAGGTGATAATATTTCCTCTATCTTATTCTCTGTATTTAATTTTTTAGTAATCTTGTAAGAGGAAAAGGAAATCATTTTACATACCCAATACCGTAAACAAAGTTGAAAGTCACACGTCAAATCAAAGAAAAAGAATTACAACATCTACAAGATTATCTTTCAGAGAATAATATACAAATAGTTTCTACAAATCCGCATGTAAAGATTGAATTCCCAATCAAAATCTGATACAATAATTTCTAAAGTATTCAAAAAAAGAAACTAAAAATGAACAAAAAAAATTTAAATTCTTAGAATCATTGCAATATTTTCTTCTATGGTTTATGTTATATTATTTTTACATTGTAGATAGATAGTTCATCCAGAGGATTATTCTAGTTGGGAAAAATGTCAAATATGCCTAAAACAAAAAAATTCACAGCCATCTAGTCACTTCCTGACTCATAGTGGCCCTCTGTGGGTGTCTAAGACCATCACTGCTTATAGGACTAGAGAGCCCCTGGAGATGCGGGTCATTTCAAGCTGCTGTCCTTGGGAATCATGGCCCAGGACGTAACCCCTAAACCACCAGGGCTTCACCTGTGCCTAGAATGGAGGCAATGGTTAAGTAATTTACTGTATGATCGTATGCTAAAAGAAAAAATACACCCCTGCAGATAGTTACTTCCTATGACTCTTCTAGCCATCGTCTTTGTATCTCCCAACACATGCAAATAAGGTGTATGGGAGTCCAGTAAGGGGAAGTGTTCAGTTTTGCCATCTTCAAAGAAAGACTAGGGGATTTCACTACCACGAAGAAAAAACACGTCTTCAGGACCCTGAGATTCCTGTGTGCTAAACCACCTTGATCCAAGACATGGCTGACACCAGAGGAGCAGCTACAGCAGAGACAGAGGAACCAAGAGTTAGAAGATGAGACAAATTTTCTGACCCATGGAACAAGCAAAGTTGAGTGCCTTCAGTGGGGTGACCCTGGAAATCACATGATGGGGGGGGACCAGGTTTGTTGACCCATGGAACTAAAGTTGAGCACCTCAGGGTGCAGGGGGGAGCATTTTGAGGCATTTATCAGCAGCACTAAATGAGCTCTGTCATACTCTCCCAGAGGCCACAGATCCACCTGCCTGGGAGACTGAGGACCAGAGGGAGAGGTATGCCTGTAAGACATGGCTGAGAAGAAGTTCTGCTGACTGGAGGTACTATATCCTCGTAATTTCTGACCTTTGAATTGTAACCTGTTAGTTTCTTTAATAATCCTATAATCATAATTGTTAGGGAGCTCCTTATAGCCATTGCAATATATTTTTTAATCAAGCAAAATCAGAAGGTGCCTTGGGAGGTATGACTGGTATCATAATTTGTAAAGGAATTTGGATGGTGGAGGTATGTCTGACCTCAGCCTCATAGAAATCAGTATTGGGCTGGTGCTGAAGGCAATTTTTCTTTCCCTTGCGATGTCAGGAGAAGGCAGATGCTGTTTCCATGCCAATCTTACAAACCTTTTATAAATGAGTTTTCAGGAAAATATCTCATAGGAAAAATATATAGTTTTTAAGTAAAAAAGGTAGTATATAAAACAGCATATTTAGCCTTTTTATTTGACGAAAAAGAAAATATACATATTAGAAAAAAGATAAGTAAGATATACACATCCAGTATGAATCATGGTTGCCATTGAGTAATGGAAGTATGCCCATTTTCTTCCTATTTGGCTCATAGATTTCATGTGTGGAGTTCCTGAGTGAGGCATAGTGGATATGCTTAACTGCTAACCCCAAGATTGAAGGTTTGAGGCCAGCTAGAGGGACCAGGGAGAAAGACCATTCCAAACCTGTGGAGCTCAAGTCTACTCTGATACATGTGGGGATGCCGTAAGTCAGAACTGATTTGACAGCAACTGGTTTATATTTTATACAGTCTCTTCAATTAGCTTATCTCCTGTCAGGAGAAGGCAGATTCAGGAAAATCCTGTCTTACATAGGCTGTAAGTCTTCTGATGGTCGTACAACATAGTAAATATAATTAAGGCCACAAAATTAGACATGCAAAGAGCAATTGAAGTGTCATATTTGTTACAAGCATATTTAACACTATTTTTAAAATAAGCAACAATGGATCATACTCTTTGTATGACCTGTCACCCCTCCACAGAGGATCAGTCATATACTGCTGACATCCCTGAAGAGCACTCAACCCCACGCTGCAAATCTGTCCCCTGTCCAAACCACATTCAAGAAGAGAACTTCCAAAGGGAATGGAAACAACAAACTCATGGCCATCAGGGAGATACCGACTCTTAGGGACCCTGTAAGATAGGGCAGAATACAACTGCCCCTGTGAGTTTCCAAGGCTGTCTCCCTAGGAGTGGCTGGTGGTTTTGAAGTATGCCCCCTTGCTGTCGAGGGCATTTTAATTTTTTTGGATCACAAAGAATACCAAAGGTCCTCAAACTACACCCAGGACATTTACCTGCCAGCCACTGCTGTCCTGCTTAGCAGCGGACTCATCCAGGGCCCCCAGTGAATTTGTCCATAGTTTTTTTTTTTAAACTATAGTTCAGCCCTCCAACCGTCTGAGGGACAGTGAACTGGGCCCCTGTTTAAAAAGTTCGAGGACCCCTAGACCATGAGTCAGAATTGTCAGTGCATCCTCACTGTGGCAGTGACAATCTTCACAGAAGCCGCCTGCCGCATCTCTCTCTAGAGCGGGGGAGGGCGTCTTCAAACTTTTCAGTTAGCAGAAGAATGCTCCCTAAAATGGTAACTAAGGTGAACAGTTTCTTCTAGTTTATTACACAGAAAAGAAGAGGAAAGTGCAATCCCTCAAATGCTACAGTAATGTTTTTGCCCACAAACTCAGAGAAAGGTGAGGAGAACGATCCACCTCAGGAAAACACACGCTTGGTCTGAGCTTTGTGCATTTCTTATGGAACCGCGGAGAGGGGGAGGGGCTGGGGTTCCGTTTGGTTGATTTGTACTGAATAGTCTAGAGCCAGAAGAAATTCCATAACTAATTGACTCTCTTGGAGAGGAAAATGCTATCACGACCGCTTTTTTCTTTTCTGCTCTTTTTTTTTAAGCGCAAGAAGCACACAGACATGTCAGTGCATGTTCCTGGGCAGTCCTGGTGCTTCAGGCGCTGGTCTCCGGGGCTGAGGATCAAGGTCAAGTGATCAGATTTTAAGCGGGACACCATTGACGGGGTGAGGGTGGGGGTGGGGGGTGTTCTTCATAAAAAATTTGGTCTATATGGAGCAACAAAAATGTTCATAGAACGCAAAAATAGTATTGTAATTTATTTTAATTTTAAAACAGCCGAGGGACATTGTTAAATTGTTAAAAAGCGGGACATCTGGTTACTTCACTGACCAACATCACATTTGCATCTGAAAGTGCCCGCTGCAAACAGCAGAGGCAGCATGAGGGCTGGAGGAGGGGCCGCAGGAAACCCTGGTGTCTTCTAGCTGGGAGGGGGTGAGGGGCTGAAAGTCAAGTCTCATTCAGCTTGAGCCAGGATGCAGCCCTAACAACCTCATCCTGGAAGAAATAGCCCCTCTCTCAGATTAAATAGCCTTCTCAACGAGGGCTTGCAGTATCCATAGTTTTCATTTTCTTCCTTCTCTCTGTTCCCTTTGTCCTTCTCTGTGCCTTCCTGGAGGTCATTGTTCCTGCTCCTTCACCAGAGAGAAGACGTGGTCTGATATTCCTGTGTTTCATCATTTGAAATGTACACAGAGGGAACAGTCCTTGGAGTTGGATAGGTTAAATCTCCCTGGCCCTGGGAATCCGATTAATTTTTTTTCCTGCCCAGAGCAAGTGAGCAAAGCGCCATACACTGTGAATTATTCTTGCGCATGACTCCTCTGTGAGGTGGGGCTGGGACAAACAAACAGGAACAAAGGAATGGAAATCCACTTTTTTCCCAGGAAAAGTTGAAATTGTGTGTGTTTCCCAGGCTTCTTGTGCCACCCAAAAGTGGAGTGCCTTGCACAACAATCTCAGAAAAATATGAGGTATATACCACGTTTTTACACAAACAGCTTGCAGTAGGAGTTCTATCCAACCAATTACTCCTCCGTGGGGGTATTTAACTAAATGCTTGTTATACCCATTAAAACAAACAAAGATACTGCTGGGGGGGAAATCAGCAAGAACAGAACAATCATAATTTACAAAGTATTGAGGTTTGGTGGGGAAGGGAGAACAGGGGAAGTGGGGAAAGATGGGAAACTGATATCAAGGGCTCAGGTGGAAAAGTGGCTATTTGGAGAACGGTAATGGCAGCAGGCATGTGAAGGTACTTGGCATAGTATATGTATTTCTGTATTGTGAAAAATGATGTACGAGCCCCCAATAAAATTATTTTTAATAAAAAATTTTAAAAACCAGCAAGAGGGGTTAATCACTGAGGATTCCTGGTGGCATAGGGGTTTCCCTGTGGGATGCTAGCCACAAAGCCATCAGTCACTCTGTGGAGAGTAAAAGTCTGGGCAATGCTCAAAACAGCTCTGCCCCCTCTTATAGGGTCGTTATGGGTCAGAACCAACTGCATGGCAGGAAGTTTGACTTTTTGATGGACTCATGAAGTCAGCTTTAATGAGCTATAGTCAAGGAATTAGAGTAAAGAAGAAACATGTACTGTATGTCCTGATTTGAAAGCCTCTTGGCAGCTTTCCTGCGAGGTCACTGGCTTGACTTGCCAGGGCACCAATGTCAGGCACAGGGCTCTGGGCACAGACAATGACAGAAAGCAGAGCCACCTTAGGATCACAAGAGATTCCACTCTTGGCACAGGGCAACGGTGGGTGGATCTTTTGTGTTCCCACATACCCTCCCTTAAAGGAACACTCCCCATGCTGTTTGTCTCTGATGGTTTAGAAGACACCACCAATAGTGGACCCAGGCCCCCAAAGGAAGAATGGATCCTTCTCAAACTGAGCTTTGCTAGAACATCACTGTGTTAGTCTGGGTAGAGTAGAGAAATAAATTCATAAACACGCGTATGGATATAAGGGAAAGGTTTATATACAAGAGGAATGGAACATTGAGAAAGCATGCCGACCCAGTCCAGTCTATGGTCATAAGTCCGATATTAGCCCATATGTCCCATACCAGTCTATTAAGTCTCCTTCCGACTCACAAAGCACGTGCAATGACACCAGGACAATCTAGAAGCATCTGGGTGCTGGCAGGAGTCTCTGTGGCTTCCCATTTCCAGGACCCATCAGGGTCCATTTTCAGGGTCCATCAGCAGTATCCATTGGCTGCAAAAATATCTCAGCACCAACATGGGTCTCTCTGTGGCTTCTCCAGCCCCAGAGGTCTGGTTCCATCAGGGCTAGCCCATGTGGCTTCTCCTCCAGCTCCTCCAAATTCCATCAATCAGGATCCATCAGCATGCCACCATCTTGTCTTGTTGGTAGACTGACTCCCAGTCAAGTCTCTCTTCTCCAATTGGGAAATATCGCGAGACTTCCCAGAACTCTCAGAAGAAAGCTATGTCCACACAGGGACCTCATTGGTGATCTCCAGAGTGCCAGGGTAGACTCCACCCCTACACTCCCAATCATGAAATTGACATAAATTACATGACTGCCACAATCAGGTAGAATCTTGACTGTTCAATGGGTCTGGTGCCCACTCAAGAGAGGCGGTGACTGCAGCATCTGCTAAGATGGCACTTGCATTTTAGATTCAGAAAGGTCTCCCCTGGGCTACATTTGGACTGAAATGCAAAGGAAATTGTTCACAGTGACTTACGAGTCTCTGAAGATCTAGTGAAAAGTCTGTTCTTGTGGGGCAGTCCTCAACACTAAAGGTAAATGGCATGCTGCAGGACAGCTTTTCATCTCTTACACTTTCTCTGAGACTGAAGGCTAAATTCTTTTTTTTGGGGGGGGGCATCACTGCCCTCAGGTGGTGGGAGTAGGAGGCCCCGTCTTTGCTCCATGGAGCTGGAATCGAACCTCCATCCCAGTGGGCCGAAGTCCCGCGCAAAACCACTATGCCACTGGGGCTCAGCCTTAAATTCTTTTTTAAAAAGTAAATCATTTAATGGGGGCTCATCCAATGCTTATCATAGTCCACCTATACATCCATTGTGTCAAGCACCTTCATACACCTGCTGTCATCATCATTCTCAAAACATTTGCTTTCTACTTGAGCCTTTGACACCAGCTCTTCATCTTTCCCCTCCCACTTCACTCCTCCCTCTCTTATGAACCCTTGATAATTTATAAATTATCATTATTTTGTCATATCGTACACTGCCCGACATCTCCCTACGCCTACTCCTCTTCGTCCATCCTCCAGACAAGAGGTTATATGTGGATCCTTGTACTCGGCTCCCCCCTTCTACCCTAAGGTTAAATTTTTGATACCTCTTCATCTTGGACTGTATCTGAAATATGTTCTCTATGATGCTGCTCAGAAAGCTACATGAGGTCCTCTGAGGAGGCATAATTACTCTGTTGGGATGCAGGTTGTTCCGGCTCAATCAATGACTGGACGCAATTCTAGATGGAAAACCACAGAAGGTACAGACTTCTGGTTCATTAAACAATCATCACTGCTGAGCTCCTTCTAATGCCACCCACTCTGTGAAGACCATACTCTTCGAATGCAAAGGTAACCATGACACAGTTCATTCCCAGCTGTGGTAGTCCAGGTAGACTAGAGAAACAAATTCATAAACATGCATATGTATGTGAGAGAGGTTTATATGCAAGAGGAATGGAGCGTTGAGAAAGCATCCCAACCCAGTCCAGCCCAAGTCCACAAGTCCCATACTAGCCCACATGTCTGATATCAATCCTTAAGTCCTCCTCAGACTCACGAAGCACACGTAAAGACACCAGGGCAATCATAGGCCAGAAGATGCAGAGTCCTGTGTATCCAGTGGTAGAAACATCTCAGCACTAACAGGGACCTCTCTGGGGCTGCTCAAGCATCTCAGCACAGGCAGGAGTCTCCATGCGGCTTTTCCAGATTCAGAGGTCTGATTCCATCTGCGTAAATCCATGTAGCTTCTCTTCCGGGAAGTCTCACAGGGAGCCCGCCTTGTGGCTTGTCAGTAGAGGTCTTCAAGTCTCTCACCTCCAATTGGGAAATACCATGAGACTTCCCAGAATTCTCAGGAGAAAGCCATGCCCACACAGAGATCTCATGGGCTATTTCCAGGTTGACAGGGTAGACTTAACCCCTACACTCCCAATCCTGAAATTGACATGATTACATGATCGACACACCAGCCTTTAAGAATGTCACAGAATATGATGGGAGAGTATACATAAAACATAATCACTATAGTGTGATAAGCTGGAGTCCTTGGACAAAAGAGTAAGTTAGTGAAAGGTTGGCGGTTTGAACTCACCCTGGGGCACCTGGGATGGCTTGCTGATCTTCTGAAAGGCAGTCTTGAAAACCTTATGGAGCAGTTCGGCTTTGCACACGTGGGGTTACTATGGATAGGATTAGACTCTATAGCAACTTACAGCAATGTGACAAATGCTAGTTTAACGGTCCGAACACAATTGTTATATCCAGGCCTCATGAATAAGCCAGCTTTAGAAAATTCTCCAACACAAAAATTGTGGTCCAGAAGAACTTAGTTGGATTAGCTTCCAATGCCTCTCCCTCTTGATGCTTAAGTAAGTAATATCCTAAGTGGGTATGAGTTCTCTCAGATGCGCAGAAAATAACTGCACAGCTCCAAGTATGAAACATTATAAATATAGAGGTAATTTCTATTGTATCCTTTAACATTTGATTTCTGTAGCCACTTAACCACATATGATTAAAATCATTCCAGGGAGGAGATGAACCAGTCAAGGTACAGTGTAGCAACCATGAAATATATAACTTTCCTCTAGTTCTTAAATGCTTCCTCTCCTCCCACTATCATGATCCTTATTCTACCTTACAAATCCAGCGAGACCAGGGGATGTACACTGGTACAGCTGGGAGCCTGAAACATGGGGAATTCAGGATAGATGATCCTTTCAAGACCAGGTACTGACTGGTGTGTGATACTAGTGTAAAAAAGGCAAAGCCTTAAGCAACAATGCAAAAGTTGTAAAATTTGTTGCTACAAGAATGATAACTATGAGGGGAATGAGATGGGCTTAGGAGGCAGAATAACACATGGCTACTCTTGGATTTTGTCATATTGAGTCATCAAAAATTTCAGTTTTGCTATTTAATAACTGTGATACCAAAGTGATTACTGCACCCCTTTAAGTATATGGGGTTCTGAGGAATAGCATCCAGCCCTCCTGAAAATCCTGTGCACACCCAAATGGAATTTGGTGGAAGGAAATGGAATCATTCACAGAATCAAAGCAAAGGCTGACACCCCGGCCACGTGGAGGGCAGAATCTAAGGCAGTCCTAGGAAGGTGGGCATCAATGTTAAACTTCCTGTGTTGTTAGGGACTTCAACTCTGTGTTGTTAGGGATTTCACTCTGTTGTTGATTCCTGAGAATTATCCCTATTCAAAACTCATTCTCAAGAAAGAGATTCCAGTTTGCCTATGGGTCACATGCCTATGAGGTAGTTACATATTTTTATGCCAACTTGATAAATCAAATAAAAGTGTAGGGGTGGAGTCTAGGTCATAGATGGTGCCTCCTTGTGGGCATGACTCCTCATAAGGAGGGTCCTCAGAATCTCCCTCTCATTGCTTTTTATCTTCCTATTGTTGAGCCACACCGAGACCTGCCAGAGTCCTGAGGTACTTCCTCTACCATTGGATCCACAAGACTTTTCACCCACTGACCTGCAATTTTCCCGCATTTCGCATCATTGTGTATGGCTGTGTGAGTCTGAAGAGGTACTTATGGACTAGTATCAGACTTATGGACTTGAGTTGGACTGGGCTGGGATGTTTTCCTGATATATAGATTCTTGGTATAAAGGTCCTTCTTACACATATATGAAGTGTTACTGGATTTGTGTTGCTAGTCAACTCAGCCTAACACAACCTGCTCTTAAGGTCCTGTAAGTGATAGCTTATAGAACCACAATGAATGTGGAAAGCTCTTCCAAGGAAGGGAAGCTGAGCTAACAAAATAAGTCATATTTCCTACTTTAAGTTGGAGTTCATCAGGAAAATGGGCCTGAAAATACAGATGCCATGAGGTTGATCTAAAGAGAAATTAAACAAGATCATTGTGCTTACCCCAAGTCTTGACATTTATTGAATGTTCAGTCATGGTAGACATTTTATTATGAATTATAAAAGATCACCCAACTTGTACAGTCATTGTAATTATTACAAGGTCAAATCCTTATCCCTATATAGTATTGATAAAAGTAAATTTAAGTATAGAACCGTCATACTAATTAACTAGCTGCTGTAGAGTTGGTTACGACACATAGTGATCCCATGTATGTCAGAGTAGAATTGTGCTCCATAGAGCTTTCAATAGCTGATGTCTCAGAAGTAGGTCACCAGGCATTTCCTCTGAGGTGCTTCTCCATGGACTCTAATCTCTGGTAGTGAGTGTGCTAACCCTTTGCACTCATACATGAATTATTGTTGACTGTCAAGGGTGCAATGAAAATTCAGGAGAGAATGTGATAATACAATTGCTCCAGTGAGTAATTTGGGATACTTTTATCCCTGTTCTGTTCATGGAATGCCACTCCACTTCCTCTGTCAGCATTCCGAAACTCTGTCATTCAGAATTGCAAATCTGTTCACACTCACGTACAAATGATCCTTTAAAGTCATTTTCTACCCCTGTTGCTCTTTTCATAGGTTTTAAGGTTTTTCTCCTTGTTTCCCAGATCTCTCCGAAGACTTGCTGGGTGTGGGAAGAAAAGTTCTGCTTTTGAGGATTGCAGTAATGCACTCCCAAGAAGTATCAACAGGACACTGAAGAACTAGCCAATTTTGTGAGGAAACAGTCAAAACCATAGATGGAATTTTAGATGATGGAATCTTTTAGTCATTGGACTGAATTGAATGCATATTTTAACATCAGATCAACATAACCTTAGGTTTGCTATTGCAGTAATATTCTCCAGGGTTAAGAAACAGCCTCCAGTTGTACAATTATTATCAGCTGGACCTCCCATATCTTTGCAGCTAGTTCACAGTTTGTCATGGATGACAAATTTGGGTAGAGAGGGAGGTCAGGGGACAAGCTGGGGTGGTGAATGGGCACAGTCAGGGCAGGTGGGATGTTCCTTGGCACCACCTCTGCCCTGAAAACATTGCTATCTGGTTGGCACAAGGCTAATCTGAGTCCTAGGACTTATTATCCCTAAACAGAAAGTCTTGTGAGAAAAAGCCTTGGACTGGGAACAGTTAAAGATATGTTAAAGTTTGGATGACCAGGAGACATTCAGGGGCAGTCTGAGTCAGGGCAAGAGCACTAGAGGGCTCTTGCATGCAAATGTGTGTGTTAGCACAACAAAATTCGGGAACCAAGGCAATGAGGGACAGAATACAGCAACAGGTCCATTTTATTTTGTTTGGGGTCAGGCTTAGCAGAGTAACACAGTAAAGTCTAGGAGCGTGACTTCAGCAAGAAGCCCCTTGATCTGTTGGAGCCTCTCAAAGCTAGCTTGAGCAATCTCTTTCTCCAACTACCAGCGGGTCACTGCTTTGAACAGCCACTCCCTTCCTCCTCATTTCACCCACAGAGAATCCTTCAAAAGAGACAGACAATATTCCACGTAAGATATCTGAGGAAGTTCCAGATTGTTATTTTCCTCCCTACTTTTATACCCTGGAAAATAGGACATACTTTCACTGGACCTTCTTATACTTCTGATACCTTACTGACAGTAGTGTTGTAGGCATGGGGAGACAATAATGAACAGGTGTCTCCCTGCCTGAAATTAGTCAGGCACTTAGGATTTTAGTTAATACTCTTGAAGGCCATTCAATTCTTGGAGAGGAAAACAAATTAAGCGAGAGTTTTCTAAATGGTTGAATTTAGTGGATGAGTAAATCACAGTTGCATCCAATTTTATATACATAACATCACATATAAAATATAACAATATGTATAAAAACATTTTTATATGGATAAAATGTTAATAAGGGTTCGTTAAATTGCTAACTCCCTGAGCACATTCAAAACAGAGTTTTATTTATAATACGTGAGTTTAATATACCCCTTAAGAGTGCATTTTTGCATAAATTATGGCAAATCTATAAAGACAATGTTTCAATTATATCAAAGATCTTAAATGAAGAATTTTTTCCTTTATCTCATTCTCCTCTATATTTTATTTATTAATTTTGTTTCTGTTGTTGAACATTTGCAGAGAGGAACATAGGCCAGCTCATCCTAACATGGACAATCTAGAGACATTGATTACATTCAAGTTGTACAAACTATTCTCATTCTCCTTTCCTGGGTTGTTTTTTCCTCATTGATATTATCTCATTGCCCCTCTAAGATTTCTACATATTCCTTTGAGTTGCTGTTGTCAATTTTTTTTTCCATACACATAGTTCTTAAAAGATCACAATGGTCAAGGCAGACCTTCTTTTTTGATTTCACTGGTTGAACAAAATAGCACAGGTCCACTCTTCTTCAATGGCCTGAGCCCACCTTGCTGACTAAACTTGTCTAGTTTTCATCTCAACTGTCTTTATTTCCTGAACTGTGAGGTGCCACCTCCCCACTCCTTTCAAGCTAACCTTGGCTTGAATTCTACTTTTGCTCTTGACAAAAACTAACCCTACTTGTCTTCCACACTTTTAACTCGAGACAGGATGATTCCTGCTGAAATAGACTCCTGACTTACTAGCTTAACCCTTAAACCCCTGTCTGACATGAAGCAAGCCATTTTTGCTTCTAGTTCCTCATGTAGCATGGTGGCATTCATAGAAGGCATCAATGGATATCTGCATAAATAAAGGATTCAATGATTATGTGAGTGAAAAATACAAAACAAGCACTATAAAAACACAACCAAAGGCAACATCTGTCCTATAAGCTGGATTTTTACACTTCCATTAAATATGTTAGAAGCACACAGACAACGGTTTGCAGTCAGTATATGTTCTATGTTCCCTTTGAGAAGCATCTTTGAGAGATGAAGACACACTTGACCTTCATGGACTCCTCCCAGGGACCGAGTGGCTATACTCCACTATTAGGATCCTTGAATGTGAGTTCAATATTCCAGAGGAGTTTTGTGACAAGAATCAAGTTACCTAATCTCTATGGAACCCAGTTTTTCATGTGCTCAGGATAACAAGTTTTGAAGATCAAATGGTATAACATATGTGAGCCTGCTTTAGAAACGGTAAACCTTCACATACATTCATTTATGATTAATTGTTCACCTCATTTAAAAAGTATGGTCTTCTAGAAATCAGAATTCCTCTGATCTTTTTTCCCTCTGGACAATGCAAAAACAAGAGCTTAACCTGTGCAGATATGTGATATCAGCCTAGGACTTCAAGTGCATATGTGGTAGGACATTGTCTGAACAGATATTACAGAGTGTCCAGCTGTATTCACAAACACCTCGGTAGTGGTCAGTTTGCAGGTTTCATTCCTTGAATCCTCCAAGGTATTTTCAGGCAGAATTTGCAGTTCTTTCAGTTTTCCTGTTGCTGTTGGTTGTAGTTGCCAAGTCGGTCCTGGGACGTGGCTTACATAACAGAACGACCCGCTTGCCTGGTCCTGCATCATCTCCATGATCTTTGGTTTCTTCAAGTCCATTGTGGAGGCTCATGAATCAATCTCCTTGAAGATTTCCCTTGTTTTCATGCACAATGTCCCTTTCTAGAGTTTGGTCTTTCTTCCTGCGTGTGTTCCATGTAAATAAAGCGAAGTCTTGTCATCCTTGTTTCTAAGGAGTAGTTTGGTTTTATTTCTTATAAGATTGCTTTGTTCATTCTTCTGCAGGACAGAGCACCCTGGTGGTGCAGCAGGTCATGCATTTGGCTGTTGACTTCCAGGCCAGCAATTCA
This sequence comes from Nesogale talazaci, assembly GCA_004026705.1. Taxonomy (NCBI): domain Eukaryota; kingdom Metazoa; phylum Chordata; class Mammalia; order Afrosoricida; family Tenrecidae; genus Nesogale; species Nesogale talazaci. The sequence continues at coordinate 26,568 of PVJH01003948.1, forward strand.
TAAACACCAGCTTCTCGGCAGGCGAAAGATAAGCCTTTTTATTCCCATAACGATTTGGTCTCAGGAACCCTCAAGGTCAGTTCACTATCAGAATTTATTCAGTGGCAGTGAGCCAACTGGCACCTCTGGATCACACAAGGTCTAGGCTGCCAGGAGAGGCTTACCTGCTACTTCCCAAGAAGTCTGAGAGTGCCCGGAAATGATCTTTGGTTCCCTAACTCTCTACTTACTTTCTCTGTTAAGAGCCCTTACCGTTTTCGTGCCTCTCCCTGTTCTTATTTCCACCTCAGTGGTTACTTAGATGTCCTCCTTACAGACTCAGATGGTTGACAACCTCATCACTGATTGCCAGTGATTCTGGGGTGCGAATGCATCCTCCTTAGGGTCTAGTCCTTGATCAAGGTGATAGAGACTCTAAAGAGCTTTCTTCTACAGATGGCTGAGCTGCCTTGAGTGGACTGGAAACCCAAGAACCCAGTTCTTTCCTAACTTACGGCCCGTAGGAGAAACTGATATTCTTCTGATTGATTCCATTTGTGAGGTACTTTTATCACATTCTTATTATACTAAAGATTTCCAGTAAATCACATTATATAAAGTGGACATGAAAAACTCCATGTTCAATTGCTTCAGCTAAATGCTCAGAGGTGAAATTGGAAAGAGTGGATTGTAAAAGTAATCTTGATTGTCACCACCACTGACCACAGTCATCATCATCACATCTTAAGTACCTGATTTGTACAGGGTATAACAGTATCAATGACAATAATTGTAAAAGCTGGCACCCCCCCTTTTTCCTATTACATGCCTTTATTGGAGAGTCTTATATCTTTTATCACAAACCATACATTTATCCGTTGTGTCAAGCACACTTGCACATATGCTGCCATCATAATTTTCAAAACATTCTCTTTCCACTTCAGCCCCTGATATCAACTTCCCATTTCTTCCCCCCTCCTTCCCCTGACTACCCTCCCTCATGAATCTTTGATAAATTATAGATTATTATTTTCATATTTTACAACATCCTCCGTCACCCCTTACCCATCTTGTCTTTGGTGATCATGTTGGGAAGGTGACCACCACAGAATACTCATATTTATATGTTAGGAATTAGGTTGCTGATGGACATTGGACCTCAACTCTGTTCTAATAATCTGGCTGACACTTCTGAGTGCTTATTCTGTTCCTAGGAGATTTACTTGTATTTGTATTATGTAATTGTAATCTCGCAGTAACCCTACACGATAAGTATAAGTGTTACTCTCATTTCACAGAGCAAGGCAATGATGAACAAATTAATGAGTCATGCCCATATTCTTAATTAGTAAGATGTTGAACCTGTGTTCAGATTGATGTATAAATAACTCCATTTATTTAGCCATAATTTTGCCTAAGATTGATATTTTCTTAGTATGGTTGGCTAATTGATTTTCAAAAGAATCCTTGGAGCCTCAATATTTGCAACATAAGCACAAGATGTAGTTTTATGCCATCATTACTATTTGATCAATCACAACTGGCTAGGTTGTGATCTAGGTTTTTTTTTTTTTTTTTAAAGCAACCTCTTTTTCTAACTTGTTATGTGAATTTAATGTGCCAAATTGGTAGCCTTAATTGGTAGAATTAATTTTATTTGTGCACAGTGACTAGGGGATTTCACCTAACTTGAAGGATCTCCTTGGTAAAGCTGGAGGTCCATGAATGCATCTAGGCCTTCATAAGCCGTGCCAGCATAGGGATTGGGTGACAGCTATAATTGTGGTAGAAACCTTTAGAACTCTAATTCTCCAAACTTTATTGTATCTCACAATTAACTGGGGATGTTTAAAACATACAGATTCATGGGCAATCCAAAAAACTTTCTTTCTTTTTTTTTTTCTATCAGAGTAAGCATTCTTTTTTTCCCCCCTCCCCACCCCTCAATAGTTTTATTGACATATAATTCACATATCATGCAGTTAAATAGTGCAATCACATCAAGGAGAGCGGTACAAGCACCACCACAATCTGTTTCGCAACCCTTTCTTCATTCTTGTACTCCTCGTTATCATCTCCCTACTCACCCACAGCCTCCTTTGTCATATCCCCAAGGAGCCCCTAAAACAATTACTCTCTCTATAGAGTTACACATCCTGGATTTCATATACAGAATTGATAGAATCAGGTAAGAATTTAGCACCCTATTATTTGATCCTCATTGTCATCCACTTAAAGTTGTTCTAGTTTTGAATATTTTCTGCTTTCTTTTCAGTTGAGGTTTTTTATTTATTTCACTTTGTGGTTATTATTGTTAGCTTTTGTTTGTTTCAAACTTTCTCTAAAATTTTAAAAATTATTATTGTTTTTATTCCCCCCACCAACTTTCTCAATCAGAATCTGGCAGGCAAAGGGGAACTGTAGTGGGAGAGATGATTACACACTTGGCTACTTATGGTGACCTTGTCAGCCAGTCGAAGCCACCAATCACACTGAGGGGAAAGATGAGGCTCTGTACCCCCATAAAGATGAGTTCTGAAATCCCGCAGGGACAGTTCTACCCTGTCCTACAGGGTGGGTGCGCGTCAGAATTGAGCCAACGTTAGTGCGTGTGTCCCAGGTTCAGAAGCCATCGCGCTGGGGGAAGCGCCATTCTCCGCGAGCCTCTTTCTCCTGCTCAGCTCGAAGTCAGCCACTTGCCTTTTACCCTCCCCTCTCCACGCACACACAATGAAGTACTCCTTGTCCGGATGGCCTTTTCCAGAGTCAGGTCTCTCCCAATAACATAGCCGAAGTATTATGAAGTTAGGTCGTTACTAGCATCAGAGAAGCTGGAGGGAAGGTCGGACTTTGTCCCATTCACTCAGTATTTACTTGAGAAGCCTTTTAGCCCACTTGCGTTACGAGCCACTATTTATCCAAACAGCTCAAGGGACTAAACCTTAATCAAGAGACTGTATTTAAATGCAGCCTCAATTCTATGGTATAGTCAAAAGTTTTGGGGAACACATTTTCCTCATGATCTCTTCTCCGAGTGTTGCACTGCTTATTTACTTATTTCTCAGGAATGGTTTCCAGAGACTAGACGACAAACAAAACGAAGCATGGTTTGAAACAAGATGGAAAAAGAAAACCCCAACCTCTTAGATAGAGATGAAAATAACCAGCAGCTCAGAAATTGTTTGAAAGAAATAAAATCACAGTATAATTCTGTTTTTCCTCATAGGGTCCCTTTGAGTTGGGATCAACTTGATGGCAATGAGACCACTTGCGTGTGTGTGTGTGTGTGTGTGTGTGTGAGTCTGTATTCTACATATACTCAACCCGCCACCATTGAGTTTATTCTGACTCACAGTGACCCTATTTAGGTTTTGTGAAACTGTTCGTCTTGATGGGAGCAGAAAACTGCATCTCCCTCCTACAGAGTAACTGATAGGTTTAAACTACCAACTTTGTGTTAGCAGCCCAGCACTTTCCACAGTGCGATCAGGAAATGTAAAATGAATCTTATTCATTATGTATCAATTATATGTAACCTATGCATTAGAGCTGCCTAGCGAACATGATGCACTTAGTTACATGACGTAGGTTGTCACATGACATGGGACTTTGAAAAAGTACCTTTTTCAAAAACAATTGTGTGATTATCCACATCAAAACTCTCAGTAACACACTGGATAAAGGTGTACTATGACCAGAAAATGACCTGCGTTCTTTGAGACACCTCTACGTTCCATCTCCTTGCTAATAAGCAGTATCATGCTATCAATAAGTTTTAGACTTTTAAAAGAAAGGCAGCTCTTCTTTTACATATGCAAACTGTATTAAGGATTCTAATTGCACGAAGGACAGGTAAAATTGTTTTTCTAGTGAAAAAGTGGGGGTGCAGCGTGCACGCCATTCTGTCTCCACCACCTTTAGACACCTATGGGAATTTGGGGTTCCCCTGAACAAAGAGAATTTAGTCAAAGGGTGAGTGTGAAGACTCTTTCTTCTTGGCCCACAGGGTTTGATCCTGACTCTGTGACAAGGCCTGCCTCAGGATAGCCGATGATGTCCTTCATGACCCCATAGATTTCAGAGTGTTCCACGGGCCTTTAATGATTGGTAGGTTTAATGTGCCAGCCTGGCTAATGGGAATGTGTGGGACTAAGTTTGTAGTGTGATTGGAGGGCAAAGAGATAAGTGGTTTGGCAAGGTCACCCCCCCACCCCTCTTGCTGTCTGGTGATTGGATCAGGGTGCAGTTGCTCTATCCACTTCTATGCCTCAACTTGTGAGCTACACTACCTATGGGGCACGTCAACCTGTGGATTGTGTCACTAGAGCCTGAGGTTCTTTTGAGACCAGCTTCCTCACGCTGCTGGTGTGTACCTTGCTTGAATTTGAGGCTGATTTATCCGGTCCTCTTGCATTGCTTGAGTTCAAGTTCCCATCCAGGCCTGCTTCCCTAAGTACCTGAACTGTTGACTGTTAGTGACACGCCCTGCTTTTTGCGGCCTGTGGGCAGACTCTGCCAGCATAGCCCTAGTGTGTTAGTCCAGGTAGACAAGAGAAACAAATTCATAGACATGCATATAGATATAAGGAAAAGGTTTACATACAAGAGGAATGAAACCTTGAGAAAACATCCCAACCCAGTCCAGTCCAAGGTCATAAGTCCGATAGTAGCCCATAAGTTTGATACCAATCTATAAAGTCTCCTTCCAAATTATGAGGCACATGCAATGACATCAGGACAATCACAGGCCAGTGGGTGCAGAATCTTGTGTATCCAGCTGGGGTAGAAGCATCCTGGTGCTGACAGGGTCTTCTGTTGTTTCTCCAGCCCCAGAGGTCTGGTTCCATCAGGGAAAGCTCATGTGGCTTCTCCTCTGGCTCCTCCAGTCTCCAGGCATCATGATCAATCAGCATGCTGTGATCTCATCTTGTCAGTAGTTCATCTCCAAGAGACAGTGAGTCAAGTCTCTCTTCTCTAATTGGGAAATACCACGAGACTTCCCAGAATTCTCAAGAGAAAACCATGCCCACACAGAGGTCACATTGGCTATCTCCAGACTGACAGGCTAGACTAAACCCCTAGACTCCCAATCATGAAATTGACACACATGTACATGACTGTCACACCTAGGGAAGGTTCATCTGTCTGCTTCCTTGACCTTGGAACCAGCAGACACTCATGAGTTGGACTTCCAATAAATTAACTGTTGCATGAAAATGAGTTGAACTGAGCCCCCTGTACTGCTGTGTGGACTAATTACCTTCTACATTCATTTGTGCTGTATAAACCTATCCTCTTATATAAATTTATAAAATCATAAGTATCCTTGTTTGTTTCTCTGGAGAACTCTGCCTAACACAAAGTGTAAAAAGCAGGTCTTTCTTCAAAGGTTTCTCTGGATGACCTTGAGTGTTTTGGTTAGCAATTGGGTGTGTTAACCTTTTTCCCATCAAGGAAGCCTATTCCCCTAGCCCTCAATATTGTTCCCTTGTTTGAGGGTGTCATCCAATGTGGCTATCTATTTGTATCAAGTATCCTCACTTTCTCAAGTTTGGTTGACCCTCCTATACCAAGCTGTTTTCTTTGGATTGCACATCCTCACCTTTCCTCATGCACTTTGGCTCTGATAGCATTTATTTTCCTTCTCAAAGGGAACTTTTAGTTTTTTCTTCAGTGCACAGGTAATTCTCATGATATTTACAGGCTTTGGAGCTTGGATGAAGTGAGAAAAATGTCAAACATATGTGAGTTCTTCTTTCAGAAAGAAGATACACATTAATTAAAAAAAAAGATCTGTCTTATAACTTTTGAAGAAGTGAATGCTAGTGGGGGATCTGAAGCTCAAGTTTTGTTCCCTTCACAGTAAATACTCCTGACAGTATCTTTTTGCATCTTTCTAGAATAATTCTACACACATACCTCATACACATTCCCACCCATGATGTATAGAGCATGGAATATAGTTCATTCCTAACTTTGCTCTTTGGGGGTCATGAGCAAAAGGAACTCATTTCATTCCGACAAGGACCACTTCTTTTCCTACGAAAATTTATCTGTGAACTCAATCTACAGAAAAAAGAAAGAAAAAACTCAAAATGGACAAAGAGCTACATTGGTATACATTTAATTGACTCAGACTCAAATAAAAGAAATGTTGAAGATAATGAACAATTCTATCTTTCAGGGTAAAAATAGTCAAATCTTGCTCTTTAAGATGTATTAGTCTGGGTAGACTAGAGAAACAGATTCATAGACATACGTGTAAAAGAAAGAATTTTATATACGAGTAACTGTATAGTAAGAAAACATCCCAACCCAGTCCAGTCCAAGGTCATAAATCCGATATTAGTCTATATGTCCAATACCAGTCTATAAAGTCTTCTTCCGACTCACAAAGCACATGCAATAACACCAGGACAATCACAGGGTAGTGGGTACAGAGTCTTGTGTATCCAGCAGCCGTAGAAGCATCCTGGTGCTGGCAGGGGTGTCCCCATGGCTCCTTGTTTCCAGGGCTCAGGGTCCATCAGCAGTAGCCAGTGGCAGTAGAAGCAGCTCAGCGCTGACAGGCATCTCCTGTGGCTCCTCCAGTTTCCAGGGCTCAGGATCTATCAGCATGCTGCCATGTGTCTTGTCAACTGCACTGTCCCCCCAAAAGTGAGCCATAAGGTGAGTCATAAGTCTCTCACCTCCAATGGGAAAATACAATCGAATTTTCCAGAATTCTCAGGAGAAAACCATGCCCACACAGAGGTCTCATTGGCTATCTTCACATTGGCAGGCTAGACTCCACCCCTACACTCCCAATCCAGATATTGACAAGATTACATGACTGCCACAAAGGTTAAAGAGTATAAGGAGTGTTGTCAACTGAAACCTATGATCACTCAGGGCCTATGACCTGAATTCTCATTGGATCCTGTCTAATGTATTACCATACACAGAGGGTAAGAATGTTGGAAGAGTGTGACTGGGCCACTTCCAGAAAAGCAATGACAATCAGCGACAATGTGCAAAAGTCATGAGGATCACAGGTTTTTGTTGTGAAGAAGAGAGTAAGGAGAGTCATCCACTGTCCGACCTTGGAGGATGGGATGACTGTTTTAGTCGGGAAATTGGAGATGTCATGGGAAAATGAAGATGTTTCTGGATTTGAAATGACTCCTAATGAGAAGAGGTCTATCAGCTTAGATCATATTTTTCAGATATTCATGGCTGACGCTGGCAGTGAACCTGACACAAGAGTCAGTTTCTTTCATATACATCTAGGCACACATGCACACATAGATGCACAATTTCTTTTATTTTTAATAGTAACATTAAAGAATGATTCTTGTTAAAAAGGAAGTGTTTTGAGGATCCATTGTAAATGGTAATTTTAATTAACCTATCAAAAATGTTTTCAAAAATAAATCTCTTTGAAGTTTATTGTCTACAATGAAAAATTGGGCAGAAGGTTACAAAATGAAATAGCTTCTTATTGAATGTTAGTGCACAACAAGTTGCATAAAGGATTGAAAATGAGTAATTATAGATGAAGAAACCTTGAAGAGGATATTGCAAGAGAGAGAGTGAGATAGATAGATAGATAGATAGATAGATATCAACTTAATAATGGCTTGAAGAAAACAAGGACCTTTATACATAGGATGTTTGTTTTCTAGTTGTTTTTTTTTTAGCTCTGCAACAAAGGGCATGAGAAGAAATGAGTTTCAAATAGAACAAGAATGATTTCTGTTCGATAAAGGATTTCCTGCCAACCTTTGGAACTTTAGTGTGGCTAATGGATGAGATTCTGGACCACAGCCTCTCACACATTGAGGAAGCTGAGGGGTGGTCCTGAGTGAGAAAAGGGAATCACAGTGGACTGGTTGAGCGCAGTTTCCGGGAAAGTTTAGTCTTTGGGATGATTTTGGATGGTCTATAAACATACACACACCTCAAACTCACTACTGTTCAGTTGATTCTGATTCATTGTTATCCTGCAGGGAAGGGTAGAACCACCCCTGTAGATTTCTTAGATCATACCTCTTTATGGGAGTAGAAAGTCTCCTTTTTCTCCCTTGATATGGATGGTGGTTTCGAACCACGGACCTTGTGGTTAATATTCTTAACACATAACCATTATACCACTAGGGCTCCTTGGAATGAATGTTTTCCTTCTGTCTTTAGGGGCGATGATCCTCTTCACATACTATAATCTAAATCTAATAGATTCAAGTACTATAGATACTATAAGGTCCTTTGAGGTAAGAGCCCCCACGAAAAATGATTTATTAAAATTAAAAGAAGAAGAAAGAAAGAAAGAACTTCTGGGCATTGAAATTCCATGAACTTGCGGAATAGAAAGACAACAGGATGCAGAAGCTCTGATTTGGGTACCCATTCAAAACTCACCTCATGCATCTTTTATTTAAGCTGATCCTGATTTGTATTCTTTATATTAACACTATAAACTGTAATAAAAGTATAACACTTTACTGAGCTCTATGAGCTATTCTAGGAAACTATTAAGCCCAAGGGAGAAGATAGGGCTGATAGGTCAATAGTCAGGAGGACTCTGCAGGCACCTGATCTTATAGTTGGCATCCTGCAGGGGTAGAAGGAACCCAGCATTTATAATCAGTAGGTCAGGAATAAGCAGGTTGTAGAACTTTCTAAGCTTGTGACTGGCTACTGAAGTCTTCAGCAGACTTGACAGCTTGGAGGACTGTGTCCTTTAATTTGTGAGACATGATACAACTCTGGTGCTTAGGAACAGAGAAGGATGTATCAAACCTTCCGTAGGTGAAAGAATTGGGAAGGGATTGATGTTTTCCTAACAGGTAATAAAGAACAATGGGTTTAAATTTGGCCCATAGGGCGACAGGCTTGAAGCAGACTAGATCATTTACTAGCTATATGACCTTGGACAAGTCTCAGATTTTTGAACTGCAAATAAGAGGGAAAAAAAATAGCAACTATGTAAGTGGATAGTTATGAAGGAATTAATTAAGATGATTTATATTAAAAGACTTAGTGTAATATTTAGCATTTAATAATGACTCAACAAAGTTTTTCCAGTTGCTGTCAAGTCAATTCTAATTGCTGACTGCCCTGCTTGTATCAGGGGAAAACTGGGCTCCATATGGTTTACAATTCTTGAATTTTTTGGAAGTAGATTACTAGGCATTTCTTTTAAGGCATTTTGGGGCAGATAGAAGTCACTAATTGATTGATTAGCAGCCAAACAATTAACTAATTTAGCTTTCATTTTTAGTGCTATTTTGGGACACAATCATTATGAATTACTCCATCCATATTCTTTCATATGCAATAGTTATCCCCCCCTCACATTCCTCATCTTTATGCTGCAGCTGCTAAGATTTTTTTCTTTCTATCTGCCTTCTATTCTCTCCCATCCCCTCTCTGCCTATATTTTTTGCCTAAGAATGCCTTCACCTTATGTAGCCCCCCACTATATATTCACTTCTTAGTCTTCAGAAACTGTAAATGTTCCCTTATTTTAAATAAAATTACATATTTGGAGATGCAAATAAATTTTCAAAAACTCCCCAACTCACTGCCAGCCCATTGATTCTGATTGGTAGAGACCCTGTAGGACAGTGGAAGGACCCGGGGTGGGGGTGGGGGTGCATTTCCAAGACTGTAACTCTTTGTAGGACTAGACAGCCTTCTCTTTCTCCTGCAGAGTGATTGGTAGTTCAAACTGTGCATCTTATAGTTAGCAGAGCAACTGGTAGCTCACTACTCCACTAATAACTTACAGGTCTTTAAATAGGATCATTCTGGATTGGTTCTCAATGCCATGGAAAATGTCTTTAAAAGGGAAGGACAGGAGATTTGACCCAGAAGAGAAGGAGGTGTGACCATGGAAGGAGGGACTGGAGAGATGCATCCAGAAATGAAACGGTGCCACTTACAGCCTCCAGAAGCTGATTATGGTGAAGAACAAGAGCCTCCAGAAGCCTATTGAAATCTTGGTTGAAAACAATTGCTATTATTTTAAACTACTAAGTTTCTAGTGATCAGTTACAGTAACTCTAGGAATCTGAAATGTCCATCCTTGGTGTTGGGTTGTATGTCTGTGTGTGTGTATAGATTTGCTTAAGTGGCTTCCTCTTTTTCCTGGTTCTAATCTCTGCCCTGCCTGTTTTTCCCTGAACCTCCTATCTCTCTAGTCACCAGATTTTTCTTTATTGAAGACTGCCTGCTAACTCCCAATTCCTATCATGGATTTCCCAGACAGCTATGTCTGTTTTTCTTCTTTGAAGTTCAAATGATCTCTATCTAATCCTTTGTAAGCCCAAATGTCTCATATCTAAGTGGGAAAGAAAGCAAAAGATTTCATAGGACACTACCTATGACTGTTTTCCTCAAGGTACAAACCTTTGGAATGTCTATTATGCTTTGTCTTGCTTCACAGGATGGAGAAAGTGGTGAAGTTCTAAGAATTTTGTTCAAAATGGAAGAAAACAACATCACACTGAATAGAATGGAGCAAAAGAGAATAGGAAAGGAGAATAGCAGTGAGATAATACCCATGAACTACCAGTAGGTTGATGGGTGCATTCTCCCTGTGACGCAGAACTATTTTCCCTGGTCCCAGTATTCTGGGCATCAAGTCTTAATGCCCCTACCTACTACCACCAGGATTCAGGCTCTTGATCTTTTTCATTGTTCCTTTTGTGTACTCTTTCTATGTTCATCTTGTTCTTTCAGCCTCACACCCTGATCAACCTGGGAGCCATATGCCTAGGCTCTTGCACTAGCTCTTGTCATCCTCCTTCCTTGGCTGAAGATCAAAGATAATCTCCCAGGAACCATTTCTTACTTGATCTAACACCCTCAGCTTAAAGTGAATCAAGGATCTCTCACTCTCACAAACTACCATCAGAGGCATCATCAGAGTTGTTAGAAACTGAAGGCCAGAAAAGCAGGGCAGAATAGATTATCACTTAGATTTCTTGAGGCCCAAGTTTCTAGAGTTCCCATATCTTGTTTTTATATTGGTGAAAAGATTGAAAGAAAATCAAGCAAGTGTCATGGAATCCGTTTGGGCAATAAAATGTATCTATGGACTCTGTCCAGTAAGTGATATCATAATGCATAGAAAAAAGATGGACATTGTCAAGGATTTTATCTTGCTTCAACCCATAGTCAAGGCTCATGGAAGCATCAGTCAAGAGATATAATAACTCATTGGTTTGGGTAAATCTGCTGCACAAGACCTCTTTAAAAGGTTGAAAGCCAGGATGTTACTTTGGGGACTGAGATGTGCCTGACCAAAATCATGCTATTTTCAATCTCCTCATAGGCATGAGAATGTTGGACTTGAATAAAGAAGACCAAAGAAGAATTGATGCACTTGAATTGTGATGTTGAAAAAGAATGTCACGGATTGAAAGCACCATGGATACTAAAAGGACAAATCATTCTTTCCTGTAGTTTCAACTGGAATGCTCATTAGAGGCAAGGATGGCGAGACTTCAACTCACATACTTTGGACATGTTATCAGGAGAGACCAGTCCGGAAATGGGCATCACTCTTGATAAAGAAAAAAGGTAGCAAAAAAGAGGAAGATTCTTGACAAGATCGACTAGCATAATGATTGCAACATTGGACTCAAACATTGCAACAATGATAGTGCAGGGCCAGGTGGTGTTCCATTCTGTTGTACATAGGGTCGCCAAGAGCTGCAGCTAACTCAGCAGTACCTAACAGCAGCAACAACATGAATTCTCTTAGCAAGAAGCCATGGAACCCATAACCTTCTGACCCCAAGTTTTTCCACCCCTGTGACCAAACATTTTGGGAATTGCAGTGTCTTAGAATAGAAATGGGAGGAGATGTGTTCCTAGCATCCCAAGTTAGAACACAGCACGCCCTTTCCCACAGATATGATTTTATAGGTGATGGCCAGAGTCCAAAATACTCACAGTAATATAATAATAATAATAATAATAGTAATAATTTATGTTGGTAGTAGGTAAAACATGCATGTTCAACTTATTTTCTTAAGACCCAATGGGTATTTGTCTCACTAGGAGTACACATCATAAGGGGTTTATTATAGGAACTTGACTTTATGCAATTGCAGGAATTGTTTAAAGAATCTATGACAGCTGTATCTTTGTATATGGTGCTAGTCCTGACATCATGCAGTGGTAGGAAATGTGTTAGCCAGTCTTCAAGATGGCCCTTGAGGGTTCTTACCTCCCAATATCTCATATCTTTGTATAATCTCATCTGATACTGTGTCAGGATTGGTCTGCATGACCGATAGAATGACAGTTTTGATGATGTTGTTGTTGGGAGCCAGTAAGTCAATTTTCAATGCATAACAACTCCAAGACACTGAGTAGAACTGAGTACTATCACCAATTCCAGGAGATCGATGAGGCTTTCCGCTTCCATGAACAGTCACCATCTCAGAAATCTACCCGGGCAATTCTGCTCTGTCTTATAAAGCTGCTGAGTTGGAACAATCAACTCAATGGCAAGGGATGTGAGAGAGATTGTTGACCATCGACCCTAGTGATATTGTGGATTAGATTTTGAGCTGCCAAAAGCAGGGTCAGCAGTTCAATTCCACCAGCTACTTTCAGGGATAAAGATGAGGTTGTCCGCTCCTGTAAATATTTGGATTCTCAGAAATGCTATCTAATACATAGGACTCTGTGAATTGGAATCTGTCGTGCATCCAAACAAGATGGAATCTTTGACAACTTTAGCCTTTTCTCTATTTATCATGATGTTACCTATTGGTCCAGCTGTAAATATTGTTTTCTTGACATTGACTTATAATCCATACTGAAAGCTACAATTCTTCATCTTTAGTCAACAACTGTTCCATTTCCTCCTCTCCTTCAGCAAGCAAAGTTGTGTCATTGGCATATGACAGGTTGATAATAAGCCTTCCTTTAATTCTGATGCTGTATTCCTCATATACTCTTCTGTTATGTTTGAACAAGTGCCTCTTAGTTCATGTACAGGTTCCATATGAACACAATAAAGTGTTCTGGAATTCCCGTTCTTCTTAAACTTTCCATTGTTGGCTATGACCCACACAGTTGAATGCCTTTGCAGAGTCAATAAAACATAAGTAAACATCTTTCTAGTATCCTCTTTCAGTTAAGGTCCATCTGACATCAGCAATGATATTCCTTATTCTACTTCCTCTTCTCAATCGGGTCTGAACCTCTTGCAGTTTGATTGATCCACAATCAATGTGCATGAAAGCTACAGTCAAGAGATCAATCAATGCACAGCATTTGGGTAAATCTGCTGCATAAAAACTCTTTAAAGTGTTGAAAAATAAGGAGCAAGGATGCTACTTTGAGAACAAAGGGTACACCTGACCAAAGTCCTGGTGTTTTTAATAGTCTCATATGCTTGTAGATATTAGACCTTGAAGAAGGAAAACTGAAGAAAAATCAATTCATTTGAAGTACGGTGTTGGTGAAGAATACAGAAAGTACCATTAACCGCTAAAAGAACAAACAGATCTGTCATGGAAGAGGTACGACCAGAAGGCTCCTTAGAATCAGGAATGGTAAGGCTTCATCTCATGTACTTTGGATAAGATATCAAGAGAGACTAATCCCTGGAGAAGGAAACAATGGTTGGTAAAGTGGAGGGGCAGCGAAAAAGAGGGTGGCCTTTGACAAGATGAATGACCACAGTAGCTACAACAATGGCTCAAACAGCAATAATTGTGAGAATGGCACAGGATTGAGAAATGTTTCATTCTGTTGTATATAGGGGCTTCTATGGTCAGGACCAACTCAATACCACCTGATAGCAACAAAGTGAGTTAGAATCAATGCAATAACAGTGGTTTCTGTTTTTGTATACCATGTATCTGGCACTTTCAGGCACTGGGGCTACATGTAAATAAACATAGGAAAATTTCTTGACTCCTGAAGTTGAAGTCTGGATAGAAGAAAGAGTTTAATCAGGATTCTGCAGGGTCGTATTGCCTATAATCTTTATGAAAGCAGATCATTAAGTCTTTCACCTTTGGGGCTATTAAGTAGTCTGAATGACCAACTTATGTCTAGTGACTGAGCACCTAAACCATTGTTCCACGAAGGCTCCCTCTCTAGGATTAGGCTATAAATAACAATGCAGTTTCTGCTTTGGTATATCCCTCATCACTCATTCTGGGAAACATCACTTTTCCTTGTTGTAGCAAACTATGGAGAGGCCTATCTGAAAAGGAACTTAGCCTTTGGCTAACAGCCAATAAGGAACAAAACTCTTTCCCCCACCAAAAAAAAATTAAATTAAAAAATAAAATAAAACAAAAATAAAAAACCACATGGGTGACCTTGGAAATAAATCCTCTAGGCAAGTCTCCAGCCCTGTCTAACTTTGTGAGAGTCTCTGAATCAGAATCACCTCTAAGCTCCTCCCAGATTTCTGACTCCTATAAACAGTAAACTACTAATTTGGGCTCATTTGTTACTCAGAAATAGGCAGCTAATCCAGGAGGAAAAGATAGATATGAAGTGAGACCAAAGTTAAATTAGAGCCCACAGAGACAAGTTAATCCAGAACTATGCAGAGAAGAGATTTCTGGGAAATATAGTTCCAGGTTAGATAGGCTGACACAATGCAAATACACTGAAGTATTATTCCACATAAGAGATTGTAAATTTTAGAACCCGAAGCTTCAATGATTTTTTTTTTGAACAGCGTACAGCTGGAAGGTAAAAGAATGAAAAATTGACTTTTACCATTGTATTTCTTAGAATCCTTCTGCATTCACTATTTGAGGTGCAAAATAGACTTCTGTGGGTCAGGTCTAAGGAAATTAACCATTAATTTTCTCAGGAAAAATATCTCCCCAAATCAGTTAACAGATGAATGGTTTAGGTCCTGCATGGAGTGCCATGTCTTTTCTTCTGTTATGACCCCATTCTCAGTCACATTCAGGGCACACAGTAGGGTTCATCACTTGAGCACTTATGAACTTATTTCTTCTGTGAGTGTGAATAGTTATTCAGAACATCAGTAGTTTGCAACTCTTCTCTTGACATCTGTCCTCTTAACTTGGACCACACTGAGGCCCATTTCCTGCTGTTTGCTTTCTCTCATGGAAAGCTCTTTAAAGGCTGTCATCACCTATGTGCTCTCTCTGTTAGAAGAGATTCATGTCTGATACCTGCATTTGTCCCAGAAAGGGCTAGTCTCTAAGGTCCTAGACATACTGTGTAGATCTTCTCTCATTATGAAGCAATTGAATTGTTGAAAGTTCAACCTGGCAAGTTGGACAGAAGTAGGTTATAGAAAATGTTTCATTTCAGCCACCCTGAAAATGTGTCCAATAATAGCTAATATCGATATTATATATATATATATACACACACACACATATATATATATATATATCAGTATCCCATGATCATTTGTTCTCAACCTGATACTGGATTACGCTTTTTCATGTACATTATTTTAGGTGTCTACTTCATAACCCTATGGAGTAGATATTATTATTATTCCCATTACACAGATTTTGTCTTGCTTGGATCCACAATAAATGCTCATGGAAGCAGTAAGCAAGATATCAAAAGACACATTCCATTAGGTACATCTGTTGTACAGACCTCTTTAGAGTATTGAAAACCAAGGGTGTTACTTCATGGTATGCCTGACCCAGGCCGTGTTATTTGCAATTGCCTCATATGCATATTAAGGATGGACATGGAATAAGGAAGTACCAAAGAAACATTGATGCATTTGAATTATGGTGCCGGCGAAGGACATTGAAAATTCCATAGACTGTTTAAAGGACAAACAAATCTGTTGGAATAAGTATGGCCAAAATGATCTGACAGACAAGGATGGCAAGACTTTGTCTTATATACTTTGGACATGTTGTCAGGAAAGATCAGTCCCAGGAGAAGGCTATTATGCTTGGCAAAGTGAAGGAGCAGTGAATAAGAAGTGAGCTTATGGGCATAGGAAGAGTGTGAGGATGGTACAGGTCTGTGCAGCGTTTCAGTCTCATGTGCACAGGGTCACTATGGGCAGGAACCAGCTTGATGGCACCTCACAGCAATATCAGTCTACCGATAAGATATGCAAAGTTATTTATCAAACTGCTTTACTTTTCTTTGGGAGCATACATCAAAGCTATATGCCCCAAGCTGCATAGTAGTTAGGCATATGTGAACACAGACAGTGTATATTATTGGACCTTCAAAACCAGTTCTCCTCAAGTAAAAGAAAATAGAGGAAAGAACTAGGAAGCAAAGGACATGTAACAGAGATCAAAATACAGGCATGTGTATATGTAAATACATTTATATCTAACAATAGGGGAACAGAGTTATGTGCAGATATTTGTATGTTAAGTATTAAGGCAGTAGACAGACATTGGACCTCCACTCAAGTACTCTCTCAATGCAAGAACACTTTATTCTACTAATCTGGCACTCTGTGATGCTCACCTTCCCTGAAATGATTGCTGAAGACAACATGGGTGCACAAGCAAATGTGATGAAGAAAGCTTATGGTGCCTAGCTATTAAAAGACATAGGGTCTGGGGTCTTGAAGGCTTAAAGATAAACAAGTGACCATTTGCTGAGAAGCAACAACCTGTGTGATCATGAAGTGTTAAAGGGATTGGGTATCAGACATCAAAGATCCAAAACAAAACAAGAAAATCATACCAATGTGAATGAGAGGGAGGGCAGAGTGGAGACCCAAAGCCCATCTGTAGTCAATTGGACACCCCCTTTCAGAAGGTTCACAAGGAAGAGGTGAGCCAGTCAGGGTGCAGTATAGCATCAATGAAACACACAACTTTCCACTAGTTCAGTGGTCCTCAATCTCTCTAATACTGTAACCCTTTAATACAGTTCCTCATGTTTTGGTGACCCCCCAAACATAAAATTATTTTCATTGCTACTTCATAACTGTAATTTTGCTACTGTCATGAATTGTAATGTAAATATATGATATGCAGGATATATTTTCATTGTTACAAATTGAACATAATTAAACATAATTAAAGCATAGTGACTAATCACAAAACATGTAATAATATATTGTGAAATATTTATGTGTTTTCTGATGGTCTTAGGTGACCACTATGTAAGGGTAGTTCAACCCCCAAAGGGGTTGCAACCCACAGATTGAGAACTGCTACTCTAGTTCTTTAATACCCCACCCCTCATCATGATCTCAAGTCTGCCTTACTAATTCACTAGAAATGAACATGTACACTGGTATAGATAAAAGTTTACAATAAGGGAATGCAAGACAGATAAGCCCCTAAACTCCTAAGGACCAATGAGAGTAGTGATACTAGGAGAGGAAGGAAAGGGTCGGGGAGGATAAGGGTTAACCCATCAAAATGATTGATACATAGCCCCCTCCCAGGGGGATGGACAATAGAAAAGTGGGTGATGGGAGACAGCAGTCATTATAAGACGTAAAAATAACCCAATAATTTATAAAATATAAAGGGTTCATGGGGCTCAAGTAGAAAGAAAATATTTTGAAAATGATGGTGGCAACTTCTGTACTAATGTGCTTGACACAATGGATATAGATATGGATAGAGATAAGAGCTGTATAAGCCCCCAATAAAATGATTTTAAGAAAGAAAGAAATGAAATGGAAAACAAAACAAGGTTCTCTTCTGCAGGTCTGGCCCCAATCCCAAATACATTGGCACCCCCTCCCCAGAAGTTACAAAGGACATCAATGAAGATATAGCCTGGGAAGAGTGGCTGGTCTCCCCAGACCACACAGGAGCAAGAAAAGAGAGAGAAAGAGAGAGAGAGAACCACATCCTGGCCCACCAAACCCCAAGGATGACACTCCTGCTCAGAGCAGCCAAAGCACAGAGAAGACCATAGGGATGGCCCCTCCATGATACACAATGTCCCCTCACTGACCCACAGCACTGCAGGGAACAGCACTGGAGACACAGTGTGGGAATTTTGCCCGGTCACATCCCGCCCCCCCCGCCCCGGCCCCCAATCACTCCCACACACACCAGGGTGAAAAATGGAAGGGAGCACAACAAAGCAGCAAGGGAACCAAAACACTGAAGTTCCCAAGAAAGCCCCCAAACAGACTTTCGTCTCAGAGAACAGGGCTCAGCACCTCCTCACACTCAATTGGAAAACATACATAAGGGTCAGCAGACAGACCTGTAACAATTTATAGGTTCTTCTTTTATCTAGATAAGATAAGCAAGGTAAACAATCTCAAGGAGAAAAGAATGGAGCTTAAGGTTCCAAGGGGAAAGGGGAGAGGGGGCAGTGAGGGAAAGGGAGGGGGAAACCAGAGACAAGGGAACAACAAGCAATCTAAAATCCATGATGAAGAGGGCATAGAATGCCTGTTGAGGTTTGATCAAGTGTAATGTAGCCCAGAGAAATTAGTAAGAGCTGAACAAAGGTTGAACATGATAGTGTGATAATGGGACAGGAGGAAATTAAAGGAAAATAGAGGAAAGAACTAGGAGGCAAAAGGCATTTATAGAGGTATAAATATAGGCATGTAGATATGTTAATATATAATGATAGGGATATAGATCTATGCACATATATTTATATTATGTATCAAGGTAGCAGATGGATATTGGTCCTCTACCCAAGTACTTCCTCAACACAAGAACACTTTGTTCTAATAACCTGGCATTCTGTGATGCTCATCTTCCTGATGCAATTGCTGAAGTCAAAATGGGTGCATAAGCAAATGTGGTGAAGAAAGCTGGTGGTGTCTGGGTATTACAAGATAATAGCATCTGGGGTCTTAAAGACTTGAAGTTAAACAAACAGCCCTCTAGCAGAGAAGCAACAAAGCCCACATGGAAGAAACACACTAGCCTGTGTGATCATGAGGTGTCGACAGGATCAAGTATCAGAGGACCCCAAATAAACAATCATAAAGCAATGAGTGGGGCTGGAATGGAGACCCAGGATCCATATGTAGACAATTGGACATCTCCTCACAGAAGGGTCACAAGGAAGGGACGAGGGAGTGAGAATGCCTCATAGCACCAACAAAACACACAACATTCTTCTAGTTCTTTAATGCTTCTCCCATCCCCCACTATCATGACCCCAGTTCTGTCTTACAAATCTGACTAGACTGGCGCATGTACACTGATACAGATAAGACCTATCAATCCACAGAATCCAGGACAGATAACCCCCTCAGGAACACTAGTGGTAGGAGCAATAACATAAGGGTAGGGTGGAGGTTGGGGGAGAAAGGGTAAAAGGGGGGAACCTGTCACAATAATCGATGTACAATACCTTCACCCCCCTTGAGGGGGACGAACAACAGAAATGTGGATGAAGGAAGATAGCAGTAGGTGTAAGTTATGAAAATAATAATTTATCAAGAGATCACCAGGGTGCTAGGGTGAGGAAAAGCGGGGAAAATGAAGAACTGATACCAATTGTCTAATTTTATCAAGGGTTCAAGTCAAAAGAAAAATAATTAAACTATGGTGGCAATATAATACAAACGTACTTGATACAATTGATGAGTTGCTACAAGAGCTGTAAGAGCCCCGAGTAAAATTAGTTATTTATTTTTCAAAAGCAAATGCTACAATTTGTCTCCTTCTCTTACCTGCTGGATAGATGCAAAAATTCAGAATTCTAATGCACCATGGTAAAGTTGGAACTATTGACCTCAGGGTTTCCTGAATGAATGTATGTAGCAGAGCACACTGAACAAAATCTTTCTTGAAATTCTTTTCTTTTTTGGGGAGGAGGGGGGTATCACTGCCCTCTGGTGGGAGTTGGAGGCCCAGCCTTGCTCCTCGAGTGCTGCTGCTGGATTTGAACCACCAGCCCAGTGGGCCGCAGTCCTGCGCACAACCACTATGCCACCGGGGCTCAGCCCGAAATTATTTTCTTATATATAGTATATTACATTGATACCTTCAAATGGCACCTGGTCAAATATCCAAAATATGTGACACTGGCTTAATAAATGAGTAATGAACAAAAAGCAAACCTGGCAACTCAAATGATGCAGCAATGAAACATTAGATGAAATTGTCACCTTCCATAATGTGGAAAGCAGTCTGCATGTGCACAAACTGTAGCTCCAGAAGAAGTCATGAGGTGGAAGAAAGCATTAGTGAGTGTGGCACTCACTGGCTGTTTTGGCAAGTTATAATGAGAAAAATAAAAAGATAATCTCAGGAATAAGTTAACCAGTTTGCCAACAATAGTGAAAGGGGATAGAGATTTGGGGCACTGAACTTTGAAAATGCTACTGCTTCTTAAATCTTAGAGGTAAGATGTTAAATAAAAATCTAGACTGATCCTGAGCCCTGGTGGCGTAGTGGTTGTGCGTGGGACTGCGGCCCACTGGGATGGAGGTTCGATTCCAGCTACACGGAGCAAAGCCTGGACCTCCTACTCCCACCACCTGAGGGCAGTGGTGCCCCGCCCCCCCCAAACAATCTAGACTGATCAAAGAAATTTAGCCCTGTGACAAAAGAGGACTAAGTGTATGTCCTATATTGTTTCAGATAACCTCATTGTGTTAAGCAGAGTTCCGAAGAGAAACAAAACCAAGACACTTATGAATATATGTGTGTGTGTGTGTGTGTGTGTGTGTATATACACACACACACACACACATACATACAGCAAGAAGGAATATAACAGCTAATGACCCCACACAGCAGTACTGAGAGCTCAATCCAGCTTTCCTGGAACAGTTAATAGACTTTAAGTCCTTCGACTCACAAGGGCTGCCAGTCCAAGGTTAATGAAGCAGACATTGGAACAGAGAACTGATAAGCAGTAAGTACACTGGAAGCCTCTGAAACGTTTGGAATAATTATATTGTCAAAGAAATTTTGAGTGTGGACTTTACAAGCGTTTTCTCCTAAACTTGCTTTTTGGTAGGAAGTAGACCAGAAAAGCCATAAAACCTCCAGGGAACTGATATACCCTGAGCTACCTTTAAAGTAGACAGATTATTGACTAGAAAACAAAGAAAAGAAAAATTCTAAAAAATGCAGGATCAGATGAAACAGAATGCACAATGGAGAGCAAAACTAGAATCTAATTAAAGCATTATTTCTATCTCAGGGAAGCAAGCTTAGTGCTTGTCTAACCCACCACCCATGGCCCTCCAGTTAATTCCTACTCAGCAGTCATGTGGGAATAAGACAAGCTCATCTTCTTCCATAGAACAGTTGGTGGGTTTGCACCAATGACCTTGAGGGACCAATTGAGCCCAATGCTCAATCCACTGCATTACTAGGGCTCCTTCTTGCCCATATAGTTTTGGATCAATGCTACTGTGTATGTTCCTTCTACCCCTTTCTAAATGAGTTCCTATAGAGAATTCTCTTAACCCATCACTGCATATTGGATACATATTGGTTAGAAATGCATAGTTTAACTTTTTAATATTTTAATCTGAAGCTACAGCCAACTAGACTAGAAAGGATCACTGTTTGACTTGATAGAAAAGACGTTGCTTACATGGAGTTCCTGAGGGAGTGTCAAGGATATACTTTGGGGCCAGGTGTGGCACCTCATCAAACTCAACCGAGGGCAGAGGGCACTCCTGGAGGCCAGGGAACATACCCTGAACTATTTACAGGTTTTTCTTTTGTTGTTATTAGTTTTATTTATTTATATATTTTCCTGGACATTGTTTTTGTCGTCATCATTTTGTTTTATTTTGTCGCTTCATCTTCTGATGTCTTGGGTTATTTTGTACATCTTTTTCTTTTTTTTAGTTTTTTAGGCATCACTGCCCTCTGGTGGTGGTAGTAGGAGGCCCAGCCTTTGCTCCTGTGAGCTGAAAATGAACCCCCATCCCAGTGGGACGCAGTCCCACCAGGGCTCAGCCCTCTATTTTGTACATATTTTTATCTCTGCAAGTCTATCTTGATAAGATAGGCCGGATGAACAATCTGAGACTGATGTTTCCAGGGGGACAGGGGAGATGGGGAGGTGGGGGAAAGGAGGTGGTGTTGACCAACCCAGGGATAAGGGAACAAGTGATCCAAAAAAAGTGACAAGGTGGGTGTGAGAGTCCTGATAGGGATTGATCAAGAGCAGGGGTCCTCAAGTTTTTTAAACAGGGGACCAGTTTACTGTCCCTTAGGCTGTTGGAGGGCCAGACTACAGTTTTTAAAAAAACAAACTATGAACAAATTCCTACGCACACTGCACATACCTTATTTTGAAGTAATAACAAAACAAAATGGGAACAAATACAATATTCAAAATGAAGAACAAGTAAGGACCTGCTTTTGGCTAATGAGATGATCAATGTCCGGTTCCATATTTGTCATTGTTAGTCATAACAAGTGATGCAAGTGTGCATCAGTCAGTCTAGAGCTGGGTGGTGACTTCAGATGCTTCATTCTGGAAAAAGTCTGTTCACAGACATAAGGGCTGCCAAAGATAGCTGCCATTTTGAGTGCATGGTTCCTGAGATTAGGATATGTCTCAGAGGGGAGAGATGCCTAGAAATTAGGAAGGCTGCTTGACTTGAATGCGTCTTTCAGAGAGGCACAATTCTGCAGTTCAGCCAGTTCCATTTGGTAAATTGTATCCACATTGTCAATGTCAATAGAAAATGGGTTACGGAAAAGGTGTATGTCCTGTTCATGGAGATGAAGCTCTTTAAATCTAAATTGGAGTTCCTTTTGCCACTTTTCCAGTGAATCCACACATGTTTTGTTTGGAAATGCAATCGATGTTATTTTCGCTAACAGATTTTGAGTTGTGGGGAGATGGCAGAAATTTTCCTTCTTCATTTGTTTGATGGGAAGGCCTAATTTTACTTCAAATGCTTTCACATGTGATTGCATATCACAGATAAGCTTCCCCTTTCCTTAAAGTTGCACATTGAAACTGTTGAGTAGCTCTGTTACATCTGTCAGAAAGGCAAGGTGCCATTTCCATTCTGCATCCTTCAGCTCTGTCTGGTACTTCTTTATTTTTTGAAAGCAAAAAGCTGTAATCTGTGGAAGTAAGTCATAGAAATGTTTCAAAACTCTTCTTTGATTCAGTTAATGGACTTCTGTGTGATACAGAACATCTTCATAGGTAACATTTAGCTCAGACAGAAATTCCTGAAGTTGTCTGTGGTTTAGTGCATGAGCGTTAATTTTTGCCACAGAGTCCCACTTCAGTGATTTACTATGCAGCGCTTGTTGGTGGATGAGGCAGTGTATGGCTATTGGATGAGAATGGTTATGCTTGTCCATCTCTTGATCAATGCGAGCAATGACTCCTTTCTTAGACCCCACCATGCTAGGAGCGCCATCAATTATCATGCTGGCTAGTTTAGTCCAGTCCAGCTCCAAACCATTCACAGTTTGGCAAACCTTTTCATACATATCCTTTTTCTGTAATTGTTCCTTTGATGCTTTGCAGTGCAGCAAACTCTTCTGTGACTTTGAAATAGCCTTTCATCCCATGAATAAAAGTTAGAAGTTGTGCAGAATCACGAACATCATTACTTTATTTTTTTGTGGAGTTTGCAAATCCTGATGTAAATTTTCTCCCATTTCTTCAATCCTTTTTGTAATTGTAGGTTCTGAAAGACTCACTGTACTAAGTAAATCAGCCTTCTCTGGGCACATTTCTTTGTCCACAGAAAGACGATATTCTTTAACAAATTCTCCCTCCACGAATGGTCTGCCAGTGCATGCTATTAGCTTGGCAACTTGAAAACTTGCCCGCAGTGATGAAATATTTAGCTGCTTCTACTTCACAGAAGTATTTTGCTGAGTTGTCAACATATTTTTCAGTTTTAATATTTTATCTTTTATCACTCCTCCGACCAAACAATCATATTTAGCTTTATGTTGAGTTTGATAGTGTTGATGCAAATTATATTCTTTGAACACAGAATATAGTGTCTGGCACATCAAACACACAGCTCTTTCTTTGTACTGCATGAAAAGTAATCCACTGTTGTTTGAATAGCCTATACTCTGACTCAAATTTCTTCTTTCTTGATATCATTGTTTCCTAGGGATTCCAAATTGCTATTAGTAAAATACATACATATATATATATAAAATCACAAAAACAATATACCAGCAATAATTTTGCCCCCACAGAGAATGCATCCTTGCCAGTCCACATCATTTCAGCCTCACCAGTGTCCACATTGGTGGAACTCTGCTTTTACCTTGGGCTCACACTGGTGCGGTGTGGGAACAGGCACGATTATGGAGCCGGTTGCTCCAACACCTGTGCGAACCGCCAGTTCCTCTACCCTGTGTGAACCGCACTACGATCTGTGTACTCACACAGGAATTTGATCACATGGGGGAAAGTACCCATGCGATCAGATTCCACTACAGGAAAAAAGAAGGCACATATGCCTTTTTTCTTCCGAATCTAATGTGAGTTCCGTCATACAAGCTTAAGGTTGAACTTGCACTGCTCAGACATCGCAGCAGTGTGAACCGGAGTTTACACAGCACACAGCATACCACATCATACACAACTGAATAGCAATCAGAATAGAAATGCACTTACTGTCAATTAAATAGGCTGTCTGCAGAGCTGAATTAAGTTCCCATGAGGCCCTAGGCAGATCGCTAGTTTGGGGCCCCCATGCGGTAACACTGACAACTGACCATTTGCATGACCTCTGAGCATTGACCATTTGCATTAGTACTGAGCGCTATTTGCGTTATCACTGTGATGCAACCTCCATAGAAACCACCTCCAAACAACTAACCAACTTAAGAAAAAGGCTCTCCTAACTTCAAAAAAAGGTGCCCCCTATCTCAAAAAAAAAAAAAATAGATCTCCTGACTTCCAGGAAAAAAGGGCCCCCTTACCCACACACACAAAAACGACCCCACTAACTGAGAAATTAAAAAAAGAATAGACCTCCTAACTTCAAAAAATATATATATCCTAACTTGTTCTTACCTGGGTCCTCAGGCAACAGCAGGCTCTGCACAGGCAAACTCATGACTCCTCCGATCACATCTGTGCCTGAGAGGAGCAGTCGAGAGACAGAGAGAAGGAGGGGAATCGGAGAGTGTGGTGCACATTCCACACAAGTGTACTGGGGGCCAAGAAGAGTTGGCTGCTAAGCAGGACAGCCAGAGGCAGCAGAAACACCCGGCGGGCTGGATAAATGTTCTGAACGGGCCATAGTTTGAGGACCATTGATCAAGAGTAATGTAGCAGAGATAAATTACTGAAACCCAATTGAAGGCTGAACATGATAGTGAGACAAAAGGAAAGTAAAAGGAAACTGAGGAAAGAACTGGAGGCAAAGGGCATTTGCAGAGGTCTAAATGCAGACATGTACATAGGTACATATTTATATACGATGGGAAAATAGATCTACATTCATACACTTATAGTGTATACATACACTTAATACACATACATATACACTTAATATTAACTTATAGAGTTAGTATTTAGGCAGCAGATGGGGATTGGACCTCTATTCCAGTACTTTCTCTATGCAAGGACACTTTGTTCTATTAAATTGGCATTCCATGATACTCACCTTCCCAACATCAGTGCATGAGCAAAAGTGGTGAAGAAATATGATGGTGCCAGGCTATCAAAAGATATAGTGTCTGGGGTCTTGTCTTAAAGGCTTGAAAGTAAACAAGTGGCCATCTAGCTCAAAAGCAACAACACCCACAAAGAAGAAGCACACCAGACTATATGCCCACAAGGTGTCTAAAACATCTGTTATCAGGCATCAAAGAACTAAAAATCATATCATTGCTTGCCCACCTTCTTGATATGATTGCTGAAGACAAAAGTGTGCATAAGCAAATGTGATGAAGAAAGCTGATGTACCCGGCTATCAAAAGATATAGCATCTGGGGTCTTAAAAGCTTGAAAGTAAATAAGCAGCCATCTAGCTCAGAAGCAACAAAGTCCACATGGAAGAAGCACACCAGCCTGTGTGACCACAAGGTGTCAAAGGGATCAAGTATCAGGCATCAAAGAACTAAAAATAATATCATTATAAATGAGGGGGAATATAGATTGGGGACCCAACGCCCATTGGTAGGTGAAGCGATATCCCCTTACAGAAGGGTCGTGGGGCAAAGATGAGCCAGTCAGGGTACAGTGTAACAACAATGAAATATGCAACTTTTCTGAAGTTCCTAAATACTTCCTCCCTCTCTCAGGATCCCAATTCTACCTTATAAATCCAGCTAGATCAGAGGATGTACATTGGTTCAGATAGGAACCAGAAACATAGGGAATCAAAGACAGATAATTCCCTCAGGACCAAGGGTGAGAGTGGCAACACCAGGAGGGTGGAGGGAAGGTGGGGGAAAAAGGGGGAACCGCTTACAAGGATATACTTATGGCCTCCTCTCTGGGGTATGGACAACAGGGGAGTAGGTGAGGTAGACATTGGAAACTGTAGGATATGACAAAACAATAATAGCTTATAAATTTTTGAGGGTTCCTGGCGGAAGGAGGAGTGGGGAAGGAGACAAAATATGAGGAGCTGATACCAGGAGCTTAAGTGAAAAGAAAATGTTTTGAGAACGATGATGGCAACACGTGTACAAATGTACTTTGCATACAGTGAATGGATGTATGGATTGCGATGGGAGTTGTATGAGCCCCCAATAAAATGATTTTTGAAAAAAGACATTGCTCACATGGAGATGCTAGACTTAGCCTGTTGGCAACGCATAGGCAGAGCTCTGGGTTTCTCCCGAGGACCCCTCCGTGAAAGAGCAAGAGCTACACAATTATTTCATGAGCAGAAGGTCTGGGAACCAATATACCCGTGATTGAATAATTGTTCACCATCCATCTTTCTTTTGTGAGCCCAACTGACTACATTTCCTTTCCTCCCTTGTTGTGGGGGGATATATATGTCACCCGGGTTAATTTAGTAGACTGTGGATGGATGTCACTTATGCTATACATGGCCTGACTCAGAGAAACCTACATGATGAGCTGCACCCTCTCTTTCTCCATGCTGCCGAGCTTAATTTAGACAATCCACTAGAGAGCTGAGGAGATCATGGAACCTGATGGGAGGAGTCAGGACCTGAAATTCTGTGTGAGGGAAAACTCCCTTTTATAGAGATGTGTCTGAGAAATAAACCAATATTATGTGAAACCACAGAAACTTGCAGACTACTTTATTTTTTAATTGGTAAAACAATAAAAATTTCTATTTTAATGATATTACATATATAACTCAGTGACATTAATTACATTCACCAGGTTGTGTAATTATCACCACATTTATTTCCAAAAGCTTTTCATCGCCAAATAAATCCCCAGACCATTCTCCTCCGAACCCACTGTAACCACTAATATACTTTTGTATTTATGTATTTGACAATTCTGGCATATTATGTACTTTTTTATCCTTTTTGTGCTTGCCATTTTATACACCACACTGTTTTCAAGGTTCATCCATTTCATGGCATATATCACAGCTTCATTTCTCTTTATGACTGAATAATATTTTCTTGTATGTATACATGGCGCTTGATGGGCATTGGGTTGTTTTCACCCTTGGACCATTGTGAGCAATGCGGTAGTGAACATTGGTGTGTAAGTATCTGTTTGAATCTCTGCTTTCAATTATTTGGGGGTAAATACCTATTAGTACAAAACCTTAGGTGCTTTCTAGTTAACTTTTTGAGGTTGCTTTTTACAGCAGCTTTTCTAACCTCATAAATGGAAATAGATTTAGAGACAGAATAATCAGGCTTGTAGTGGCCACGCAGTCGAACATAGATGAAGCTCTTGTTGCTAAGTGCCACTGGCTGGCGCTGGTCCATGGCTGCCCTATGAGCAACAAAATGAAACACTGCATGGTCTTGCATTCTCCTCACCATTGATCCTTCGCCTGAGCCCATCGATGCAGCCACTGCATCAATCCATCTCACTGAAGGTCTACCTCTTTCTTCTACCCTCACTCTACCAAACGTTATGACCTTCTCCAGGGACAATATGTCCAAAGTACATAAGACTAAGTCTTACAATCCTTGCCTCTAAGGAGCACTCTGGATTTACTTCTTCCAGTGCAGATTGTTGTGTACCACAGTACACTTTCAATATTCTTCTCTCCCACCACAATCCAAAATCTCCTCTTCTAGGATTTTCCACATTTAATTTCCAACTTGCACATGCAACTTTCACCACCTGTCTGTCACTTCGTCATACTGTGGTGGCTGGTGTGTTGCTGTCATGCTGGAAGCGATGTCACTGGTTTTTCAAATGCCCACGGGGTCATCCAGTGGAGCTTCCAGACAAGAACAGACAATGATGAAGGTTTGGGCTCCGCACTTTGGAAGAAGAAGCTGCTGAATTCTTTATGTACACTTTGAAGCATTTTAAATACTATTGAGGAGTAGGCCCCAAATTTGGTTCTGTGGAAGTACATGATCAGAATCACTTGGGAACTTTCTCAAGACACAGATTCAAAATAGAGCTGAGGCGCTTGAGTCCAAAAATACTGTTTCTCTAGTTTTCAGGGAGGGGTGTGGGGAGGGAAGTGGAGATATTTTTAAGTCTATTTTTAACAAGCTCCCTGGGTGGCTCTGCTGCCTAACCAGTGCTGAAAAGCACCCAATACCGATTCTAAAATATATAGCCAAGTTCCTGTAGATGCCAAATGACTAGAATGGTCCTTTGCCATTCTATTGGTATATGTTTAAATTGACATACATGGGTCCCTATATGACAGCAAAGAGGGGACAACTATATTTACTGCTAATGTGCTTGTGGCGACTTGTCTTTAGACAGCCTTGACTCACGTTGCCCATCCTGTGCCATGTCCATGATTGATGGCATGTTTCGAACTATTGCTGTGGTGATTTCATCATTAATGGAGGCTGTCCCTCATTTCTACTAACCTTCTACAGCAGTCCAGAAATCAAAGGGTGTATTGCAATGAAGAAAATGGAAAAAGATCTCTTTACAGTGTTAAACAGCAAACATGCTTGAAGGTCTCCGGCGCACCGGATCCCAGCAATGGCATTTTCAGTTGCTTCATATGCACATGAAAGGTGGACAATGAATTAGGAAGACTTCGGAACAGTTGAGGTCTCCAAATTTTGTTGTTGGTGATGAATATCACATTTGAAAAAAAAATTTGTGTGTGTGTGGAAAAACACACACACAAATTTTGTTTTGGAAGATGCATAGCCCAAAATGCTCTTTATAAAGGAAAATGGTGAACCCTCACCTCGTGAACTTTGGAAATGTCAGGGAAAAAGAGGAAAGCCCTCAACTCGAAGGATTGATCTAGTGGCTGCAATAAGGGGCTCAAAAATGACAAGCATGAGACTGGCAGCGGCCCGAGGCAGTGCTTTGGTCTCTTGATAGGAGGTCTCTCCAAGCCCAAGTGGACTCGAGGTCACCTACCAACGACAACATGACATCTTTTTCTTTACTGGTTGGCCTTTTGTGTCCAAAACAAATGGGCCCTAAAAGTCTGACCACGACAATTCTTTTTTTTTGGGGGGGGGGAGCATCACTGCCCTCTGGTGGGAGTAGGAGGCCCAGTCTTTGCTCCTGGAGAGCTGCTGCTGGATTTGAACTGCCAACCCAGTGGGCCGCAGTCCCACACTCAACCACTACACCACCAGAACTCAGCCAACCACGATCAATTCTAACAAGCATTTCATGGCTGATATTCTTCTGGCAATCCACAGTATATTCAATATTTCTCACCAATACCACAATCTCTTCATTTTCCTTTCTCCAGCTTCGGAACATCTTTGAAATGATTGAAAATATCATGACTTGAGTGGTTTTTTTTTTTCCTTTTTTAAACTCTTAAGGGATCTCTTACAGATTTTCCCTTGCTTGATTTCTGGACTACTGCTCCCATAAACACATTCTATGTGTTGAGCCACATAGAATGAAATGATTTAATCTCCTATGCTAATTTCAAATGCTCTTCCCCATTGGGAGAACTTTAATTCTGTTCTAGAGTGTACGCTCCATCATCTGGGCCGGACAAAGATAATGTTGGAAATATGGGCAAAGCTGAATTCCGGATAGGGGCAGGACTAGATGCTTACAATAATAAAGCTAAAGTGTTTTATTGAATTGGAGAAGTAAGATCAAAATATCTCTAGTGAGTTAAACAGACGTAGGTACACATCAATGAATGGTTAAAGAGCAAATGCAGGCCAAAGAAAATAATGGGAACAATCCCAATTGAAATCAGAAGAAGCAAAGAAGCAGGCCATGTACACAGCCAGGATGAGAGCAGAGCAGCTCTGATTAAATTATAAGAAAGGATTTTGCGTTCCAAGTTTTTCTTTTGAAGGCTCTTGGACGTGGTAGCACCCACACTGTGTAATGGATTCTAAATTTGAGTCTTAAAAGGAAATACTAGAGTTTGACTCCTGGAACCACAGAAAATATTCTTTTCTTTTCTCATTTTGTGGCTATTCAGCCATGTACAGCTAATCAACTAAGCAAATCCACTGCCACGAGTCAATGTTCACTCATAGTGGCCCTATGGACAGCTTAGAACCGCTCCTTGGGGCTCTGAGGCTGTATTCCTTATGGGAGCAGACAGTCCCATCCCCTTCTGAAGGAACAGCTGTTTGTCCTAGGGTTTGTCCTCTGAAGGAACATAGGGTTTGTCCTATGGGGTTGCTATGAATTGAAATGATTGGAGGGAAATTGGGCTTAGTTAAGGGTAGAAACTGAGCGTTAGCATTGCTAACAACTTCTGTCGAGAAGATGCTGATATTGCTGGTCCAGGGGCCACAGTTTGAGAATCACTGTAATTAAGGGGACCAGACATCCTGCTTTTTTTTAACAAGTTGTCCCATGTTCCACGGTGTCTTAAAATTAAATAAATGTATTACAATACTATTTTTGCAATCTATGAACATTTTTGTTGCTCCATAAAGACCAAAGTTTTAATCAAGAACTCCACCCCACCCCTGGTCAGTGGTGTCCCACTTAAAATCTGGTCACTGTACATAGCAAGAGAATTTCTAGTGAGAAAAAGAAAGGTACATTGGCATACTCACATTGGATTTTCTCTGAACTAATGGCAATTGTTGTTTGCACAACACATCTGCAATTAATCCTGTCTTGCTTGTGATATTGCTTCTCTTTACCTGAATGTTATTTACATCTTTTGTTTATACTTAAAAACCAAGCAGGAAGAGAGGCCAACAATGGAACAACTCGTAGGAGAGAGAAGAGGGGTCTCCGGACCCAGAGAAAAGGAGGAAAAGATCATTATGTGGACAGAGGACCTGGCTGTGGGAAAGTGAAGTGGCAGCTTGGCTCAGGCCACGTCTTGGGAAAAAGAAAGCAAAAAAGAAGAGAATTTAGGCTGAACCCTGGTGGTGTAGTGGTTGTGTGCAGGACTGTGGCCCACAAGGTTGACAGTTCAAATCCAGCAGCAGCTCTCCAGGAGCAAGGCTGGACTTCCTACTCCCACCAGGGCAGTGATGCCACAAAATGAAGAAGAAGAAGAAGAAGAAGGAGAAGGAGAAGGAGAAGGAGAAGGAGAAGGAGAAGGAGAAGGAGAAGAAGAAGAAGAGAATTTAAATCTGTCAAAAGGGAAAGTATGAGAAAGGCAGCCAGGTAAGTCCCAGAAAAGCTATAAGCTAAATTCATATAAGAAATTTCCCATTCATTGCCATCAAGTCAATTCTCAACTCATGGTGACCCCGGAGGGCAGAGTGGAACTGCCCCCTTTTAGTTTCTCAGACTTTAAGTGTTTCCAGGAGCAGAGTCGTCTTTCTTCTGTGGAATACCTGGTGCATTTGAACCACTGACCTTGTGGTTAGCAACTCACTAAGTAACCCACTATGCTACCAGAACTCCTTAGAAGAAGTTCTTAGATAGCATAAGTGATTAAGTATTCAACTACTAACCAAACGTTTGCTGCTCAAACCCTCTCAGGGACACCGTGGAAGAAAGATCTGGCGATCTGTTTCTGAAGAAGCCCCAGCCTGAAATGCCCCATGGCAAGTTGGAATCAGCGGCATCTGGTAAGGTAAGCTCATAGATTAACGATCCAGTGACCAAGACAGATAAAGGGATGTCCTAAAATTGGAGCCCAAATATCATTTGGCATTTACTTTAGTATGTGGCATAAGAAAAAGACATGTGTGCTGAGGTGGGTGCCGGTGCATGAATTTTGAGAGGGAAATGCACGCTCTCCGCAGGATGGTTTTGCTATTAAGAAGCAGGGTTCTGTGAGCCTAAGCAATTTGAGTAAGTCTCAGGAAAATGAATCAGGGTTCAATACTTGAGGAAACTGTCATTTTAAAGAGGATCAATAAAGAGAAATGGAATTAGGTCTTCAATCAAAAGATAAGTTGGGGTGTTGGTTGCCTTGAAAGAAAAAGAATCTGATGATTGATATGGGGTGATGACAATATTTTGCTCTTGATTGTTGGACCGCTCCCATTTCCAAAGGCCTCCAGTTCTCTGCTACATCTGGCAGGCAGGTTCATTGGAGGGCTAGACGTAGTCTCAGAATTCTTGGAACGCACCAGCAGCCAGACATGTCCTGCCAAAGGGGGGCAAAGGACCTCCATGGAGCCTCTCTGTTTACCAGGGCCCCTCTTTTAGATGGTTAAAAATTTTTAAAGGTAAAAGAACTTCTGTGAAAAATGAAGAGTCCCTACCTTTCCCCTTCTCATCTAAAATCCCACCCCAGAAGTGGATGCATGATGAGAATAACTGTTAACAGGGATTATTGGGAATACAGGGGCGGATAGTGAGGAGAGTAAGGGGGTCTTGGGAGTAAATGGTGAAGCCAGGAGGGGACAAGGAGCAGTAGAATGGACTGTGATTGCATAACTCTTCTTGGAAGCAATTTTACCATAGGAGGAGGGAATGTTGTAAAAAAAAATTGATGGGGTGATTGTACAATTCTCCTTGATATGATTGAATGACTGAACTATTATATTGTATGATATAAATTACTTGCCAATAAAACTGTTGGGGGAAAAACTATTAAGATGCTTTCCAAATAAAAGACCACTCTAACTTTCAAAATAAAATAAAATCCCACTCCTTAGAAGCAAGCTATTTTGGTTGGTTCTGTTTTCCATTATTTGGACACATCCACATCATGTGTTCATACTTCTGTTCTTTGATTTTCCTGTATATTATATGTGTTGATTCTTTCATATGAAATGTAAGCTTTAACCTATTATTATTTCATTCTATCCTGCTCTCTCCCTCCTAATTTTTCATTGTTTTCTATTAGTTTCTTTGAAACTTTAATCTTTAATAAAGTAAAACTTCTTTCTTGTTCAGTTTTGTATTGGATTCTTTGACTCTTCGTAAAAGGAAGGTATGTTCTTCTCTATTCTTTCTGTTATTACTTTCTCTCATTTCATCACATATTCTTATGCAATCTGTTTTTACTTTGTGTCAAAATTGTTAACATTTATATTTGTTTGTGCAAAAACAGCTAAATCTTCTACACTGAGTCCATGGTTGACTCTAAAAAGTAAAAGTCAATCCATGGTTTACATTATTTGATTAGTCAATGATGTGCTTAAGGCTAACATTCTATGCCTCCCTAGAAGTCCAATAGAAATATACATGGGAGAGTCCATGGTTGACTCTAAAAAGTAAAAGTCAATCCATGGTTTACATTATTTGATTAGTCAATGATGTGCTTAAGGCTAACATTCTATGCCTCCCTAGAAGTCCAATAGAAATATACATGGGATATTTAAAATAAAATGCTCTTACTTTTAAGGTCAAGTGGATATTCTCTCCCACATTTTATCAGTTGCTTAAAATATCAAAATGATTTTATTTGCTTAATGTTTGATCTATGTCTTTCTTGGATAGCTAGTTGTGTTTTCTGAGCTACTAATTTTCTCTTCTCATTTTCCATAATTTATCATATCAAGTTTTTCCAATCACTTATGATTGGAATGACCTATGTACCTTTTGAAGTGCTTAGTCTAGTTCAGGCTACCTTCACAGCTCACATCTAGGAATTCTCCCCTCTACCTTCTGGATTCTATGTTATCTCATTCTTGGTTTGCTCCCTATTTTCTAAATCATATATCAGGTAATTTCCCAAGAAAACATGAAATTTCGTATCCTTGAAATACCTTATTCAGGCTGAGTCCTGGTGGTTGTGTGCGGGACTGTGGCCCACAGGGTTGATGGTTCAAATCCAGCAGCACCTTTCTAGGAGCAAGGCTGGGTTTCCTACTCCCACTAGGGCAGTGATGCCAAAAAAAAAAGAAAGAAAGAAAGAAAGAAAAGAAATACCTTATTCTGCCATCACACTTACCTGATAATGTGACGGTGTATAGAAATCTAGGCTAAAAAGATTTTGAAGACACTTATTCAACTACCTAGTGTTGATAATTATTGGTGATTGGAATGCAAAAGTTGGAAATAAAGAGGAAAAGAACAATATTTGGAAATATGGCCTTGGCGATAGAAATGAAATTGGAGATTACATGATAGAAGACCAATGACTTGTTTATATAGTAAATACTTCTTTTCAACAACACAAAAGGTGGCAAAACACATGGTTTTCTCCAGATGGAATACAGAGAAATCAAATTGATTACATCTGTGTGAAGAGACAATGAAGAAACTCAGCGAAAACCTTAGTCAGCAGCCGGGGCAGACTATGGAATAGATCACCTATTGTTCATATGTAAGTTAAGGTGAAGAAAATTAAAATAAGTACATAAGCCCCAAAATATGATCTTTAGTATATCCTACCGAAATTTCAAGATTTGACATATTGA
Organism: Nesogale talazaci; assembly: GCA_004026705.1. NCBI lineage: Eukaryota > Metazoa > Chordata > Mammalia > Afrosoricida > Tenrecidae > Nesogale > Nesogale talazaci. The sequence goes on from PVJH01003948.1 coordinate 61,268, forward strand.
ACACTAATAAGAGAAGACCTGATAAGTCATGGGAGTACATCAAGAACATTATTCTTGAAGAAAGCAAAAGATCATTTATTTCTCGTGAACTAAACTGGAACTCATTAGATTAGATGCTTTCCCTGTAAAGCATCATGTCTTTCTACAACCTTGAGAAATTTAAATTTATGGTTTCTTCCATAATTTATAAAAAAATCATTTTATTAGGCGTTTATACAGCTTTTATCACAATCCATACATATAGCCACTATGTCAAACACATTAGTACATATGTTGCCATAATCCTTTTCAAGACATTTTCTTTCTACTTGAACCCTTGGTATCAGCTCCTCATTTTCCCCCTCCCTTACCCACCCTATCTCACAAACCCTTGATAATTTATAAATTACCATATGTAGTCATATAAAAACCAAATTTTGAGCATATTTTCATGCAGTTTTTGTGATAAAATTAGGTTCCTCAGCTGATATATGGGTTGGCTAATACTCAATAAATGCAGTATTATTTCTTTTTCATGTCGTACACTAACCAATGCCTCCCTTCACCTATTTTTCTACTGTCGCTATCCCTTGGAGGGGGTTATATGTCGACCATTGTTATCGGTTCCCCCTTTCTTCCCCCACTTTCCCTATACCCTCCTGGTATGGCTACTCTCAACATTGATCTTGAGAGGTTTTTCTGTCCTGGATTCCCTGTGTCTCCAACTCTTATTTGTACCCTTGTATATGCTCTGGTCTAGCCAGATTTGTAAGGTAGAATTGGGGTCATGATAGTAGGGAGAGGGGGTGGTAGGAAGCATTAAAGAACTAGAGGAAAAATGTATATTTCATCTGTGCTATTCTCCACCCTGATTGGCTCATCTCTTCCTTGTGACCTTTCTGTGAGGGGATGTCTAATTGTCCATAGATGGGCTTTGGGTCTCCACGCTGCACTCCCCCACATTCACATCAATATGATTTTTTGTTCTGGGTCTTTGATATCTGATATCTCATACCTTAGACACCTCATGATCACACAGGCTATTGTGCTTCTTCCATGTGGACTTCGTTGCTTCTCAGCTAGATAGCCTCTTGTTTATCTGCAAGCCTTTAGGACCCCAGATGCTATATCTTTTTATAGCCAGGCACCATCAGCTTTCGTCACCACATTTGCTTATGCAATTACTTTTTATCCCTCGTTTTCTGTGTCCTTATTTTCCAGCAATTCATATTTATCTGATGCTGAATTAGACTTCTCATATATATTTTGTTGTGATTTCCTGGAAGATTCTCTTTATTTCATTCCCTGTTCTTATAAAATACATATATATCATATATATCATCCTCATTTTTCTATTAGTTTGTAACTACTATACATTTTTAAATTTTAAAATATATTAAGTTGAAGGGTTTTTGTTATTGTTAGTTCTTTTATGCCCAGTGAGTTACCTATGCTGTTCCAGGATTTATTTCTGTAGGAGTTTTTTACATATTGTATGCTTAATCAACTTTATTCACACTGGGTTTGTATATTTGCTTGTATTTTATATAATATCTATAAAGAATCACTTGCCCTTTCAAACTTTGTTTGTTTTTACAATTCAATGATGCTAATTATATTCACCATGCGGTGCAACTATCTATTGCCATGGTCCTTTTCCATTTTCTCTCATCATCCTTTATAGAAGTGGAATACTCCTTCCGCAGTATTTTCTTATTCCCCCCAGTACTTCTGATAACCACTAATAAACTTTGGTCTTTGTTCATTTGCTTACTCTGGTATTTTATATCAGTAGGCTCCTACAATGTTTATTTTTGTGTGTTTGAAATTTTATTCAGCATAATATTTTCAAGGTTTATCTATGTTGTAGCGTGTATTGGAACACCAGTCATCTAAATGGCTGAACTACTATGTTTTCCACATTTTACTTATTCATCTACTGATGGACATGGGCTATTTTCTTCATTTGGCTATTGTGAATATTATTGTAAAGGGCATTGAGTAATCTGTTTGAGTCTCTCTAAAAATGTCTTCTGAATATATGTAGGAGTGTGACTTCTGGATCATATGGAAGATCTCTGCTTAACCTTTTGAGGAAACGCCAAACTGTTTTCCACAATTCCTGATCATTTTCCAATCCTGCCAAGGATTTAATTTTCTATATGTCCTCACCAGTATTGCTATTCTCCATGGATTTGATAAAAGTCATTGTAGTAAGGGTGAAGTGGTATATCTCTGTAGACTTTGATTTGTGATTTTCCTAATGACTAACTTGATGTATTTATTGGCTATTTGTATATCTAAAGAAATGCCTTTTCAAGTACTTTGTTCATTGGTTTAGTTGCTTATTATTTTTTTCTTTAGATGTAGGAGTTCTTTACATATTACTGTTTTGAAGATGAAATCCAATTAATCTATTTTATATTTGTTACTTTTGCTTTTGGTACCATATTTAAGACCTATTGCCAAAAGTTAAATCTCAAATAATTTCCATTGTTTTATTCTAAAAGCTTTATGATTTCACTTTTTATGTTTTTAAAATATTAATCTGATTTGAATGAATTTTCATATATGATATGAGATAAGGGATCAACTTTATCCTTTTGGATGTGGACAGACCTTTGATCCAGCGCCATTTATTTAAGAGATATTTTTCTCATTAAATATACATAACACTCTTGTCAGAAATGAACTGACCAGAGATAATATGGGTTTAACTGCATTCTCAGTTCTATTATATTAGTCTATGTGTCTAGTCTTATCAGACCCCAATTGACTTGATTATTATAGCTTTATAGTATTTTCAGAAATTTAGAAGTCCAATTTCATTATTTCTCAAGATTGTCTTCACTATTTAGTGTTCCTTCCAATTTCATATAGATTTGTGAGTTGACTTTTCCTTTTCTGCAAAAAAACCATTGCAAATTGACAGGTATTATATTCAATCAATTAATAGCTTGCTTTGTTTGGCACTGACATCTTTACAGGTTTCCCCACCTATAACACAAAAAAAGTCTTTTAATTTATGTAGGTTTTGTAGTTTTCAGTACTCAAGTCTTTTACCTCTCTTAAATTTATTCCCAGGTATTTTATTCTTTGAGATGCTGTTGTAATTTGAATTGTTTCAGGTGGTGTGTTGCTGGTTTGTTTCAAGCTGATTTTGTGTTGGCCTTGTATCCTACAAAGTTGTTGAGTTCATTTATTAACTCTTGTAGATTTCTTGTGGATTCTTTATGATTTTCTATAAACAGAATCATATCATCTTTGACAAGAGAGCTTTTACTTCTTCTTTTTCAAATTGAAAAGATGGTTTATTTCTTTTCTTGCCCTGTTGCTCTGTGTAAATGAGATAATGGTGTGTGAGAAGGCTGGATTGTTCTTCCCCAGCTTCATTATTGAGAAGAAAATTCCAATGCCACATCTGTCCAAGAATGAGTCCTGTGCCTCTAGCTTCTAGCCTCCTCTTTCCTATTTTGATACCGGCACACCATTCCCTACTGGGTTTGATAATTCTTTCAATGACCACAAGGAACTCAGACAAGAACCATAATTAAGGAGTCTATTAGGGAAGCTAACATGTTATAAAATGTTAATAACATGATCCTTTTGTCTATAGCACTTCTTAGCCATGGTGGCAGCCATGCTTTCTTCCTGGTTCTCAGTATCATAGTCACATGACATTTTGATCTCTTCCTTACTCCACAAGACAAAAGCCTATGCACAGAACTGCCTCACAGTTTTTGTGCTGCTGTCTCATGGTCTCTCTGCTGTGGCCTCTACTGCTGTTGCCAATTCAGTTAGGGACCTCGTATGTGCTTCTTTGGGTTTGCTTCTTTCTTGATGGTTGTGGGATTTCCTCTGTTCTGGCTTACTCTTATATCCACAGATTGGAAAAAAAAAAAAGGGAGGGGTCAATCCTTGAGTTAGAGGAATTTGTCCATATCTTTAGGAGTGTATAGTTTGTTGACATGTGACCATTCACAGTATCAATCTTAAGGTGTTGATTTCTCTTGGGTTAATTGTAATGTTCCTATTTCATGCCTATTTTTAAGGTACTTCTCTCTTTTATTTGTCAGTTCAGCTAAAAGTTTGTCAATTATTGATCTTTTCAAAGAACTAACTTATGGCTTTATTGATTTTCTTTATTGTTTTTCTAGTCTCCATTTTATTTATTCCTGCTGTGATCTTTGTTATTTTCTTCCTCTCAGGTAACTTAGGGTTTGATTTGTTTTTCTTTTTCTGGTTACTCAAGTTGCAGAGCTAGATTATTCATTGTAGATCTTTTCTCTCTTATAGATATTTGTTTCTCTGTTCAACACCACCTTTGTGCATCCATGTTGTAGTTGGTTGTGCTTTCAATTTTCTTTGGCTTGCAATCTTTTCTGATTTGTCTCATTTTCTTTCTTCATCCAACAGTTATTTTATAGTATGCTTTTAGTTTCTGTAATTTTTTATAATGTGTAGTTACATAATTTCAAGTCACCTTGAAGATGTATAAAATTGTAGTAGTGATCGTCAAGCTGTCAATCAGGTCCCAGCACAATGGTGCCTCCTTGTGAAGGCATGGCCTCATAAGAGGGCCCTGGGAATCTCCCCTTCTCTTGGCCTTCACCTTTCTGCTGACTGACCCCCATAGCTGCCAGAGTCAACACTTTTGAATCCACACGATCCCATGGGCCTGTGATCTCCCTGCATTCTGCATCATTACATGTGGCTGCATGAGTCTGAAGAGAGACTGATGGACTACTATCTGATGCAGGGGCTTGAGTTGGACTGCGCTGGAATGTTTTACTGATATATAATTACTTCTTGGTATAAAACCCTTTCTCACACTAATGTCAATATCTCTGGATTTGTTTCTTTAGTCAACCTTGATTAAAACATTTATTTTATGCTTTCTTTCTATTATTAATGTCTTATCTCATTCTGTTGTGGTCAGAGAAGATATATGTAAGAGTTTAATCTTTTTAAAATGTATTGAGGCATGCGTGTGTTTGATATAATACATACTCTGTCCTAGAGAATGATCCACGTATAGGTGAAAAGAATATGCCTTATGATGTTGTTGTTTAGAGTATTCTATAGAGGACTACTAAGTCTAATTAGTCTATACTGTTTTTCAAATCCTCTGTTTTCTTTCCTCTTTTTTGTTATTTTTTAAATGGATTTCACTTTAAGGTAGATGTGGGGGATATCAACTTCCAAAGAGCAAAAACAGTCTTCCAAATGTTTATCAGTCAATCGTGTCCTGATCACCTGTGTAAGCACGCACAGTGCAAACACAGATGCAGAGTTGAGCAGAAATAAAGTCACAGTTTTAAGTAAATTTAGACAAAAGATCAGCTATTACATAGCTATACAAAATAAGCTATTAGTCACAAAGGTAAAGAGTTCAATGAATCACCAAATGCTACCATATTTTTAATGCAATAAATAAGTATGCTACACAGTTTTTTGAAAACCAAGCAATTCTTTCACCCATTGGCTCCGATGACTGTTGTGTATGATAGACATGTGTGTTATTTGCATGGGTAAATATGTGAAAATACAATAGATATATAACCTGATTTAATAAAGGATGCATCAAGTCAATCTACCCTTCCTCTTAGCTGTCTGGACACAGGAAAGCTTCTAGGTTTCAGTACTTCAAATAAGACTCCCTGGAAACACTGGGATATGAACCAGATAGTCTGACTACAAGGTTTCTGTACCCCAAGGCTACACTGTCACTTACAGGGGTCCTTCTCAGAGGAACAGCCTGCAGAGCTCCTATTACCCTCTCTTTTTTATTATTAATAAATCATGTTATTGGGGTTCATCCAGTTCTTATCAAAATACATACATACAAACATTGTGTCAAGCACATTTGCACATTGCTGTCATCATCATTTTCAAAATATTGTCTTTCCACTTGAACCCTTGTATCAGCTCCTCATTTTTCCCCTCCCTCCCTCTCTTTGAATCCTTGATAATTTATAGATTATTATTTTTTAAAATCCTCTATTTTCTTACTGATTTTCTGTTATTGAAAGTGGTATATGAAGCTCTCCAGTGATTATTGTACAATTGTTTATTTCTCTAGGAGCTCTTAGGGGTACAGGGGTACTTTTCTGTTAATAGAGTCACGGCAGTGAACTTGGATTTTAGTCAATTTCCCCTTTAATTTGAAAAATATTTAAATTATACTTTTGCATTATTATATTCATTCATCACTTCCACTGACTCAACGGTGACCCTACAGGACAGGGTAGGACTTCCCTGTGCAGTCCTGAGAGTGTTTACAAGAGTAGAAAACCCTATCTTGCTCCTGTGCAGTGGCTGGGGGTTTTGAATTATGGACCTTGAGAATCACAGCCCAATTCATAGCCACCATGCGACTAGGGCTCCTCATGTTAGGTGCATATATTTATTTGTGATTGTTCTATTTTTTAATGAATTGACCCTTTTATTATATTCTTCTCTGGAATATATTTCTTTGTCTTTTGTAACTGACCTTAACTTACAGTCCATCTAATATTAAGATGATATTGAGAGCTTTCAGATTCAGAGCTCTGATTTGGGTGGGACAGAGAGTGAAGATTTGAAAAATAGAGGTTTTATTTTTAGAATAAATAGGAAGAAACTTGGCTTTAAAATTTCTTGGCTATAAAGAAAGAGAAGAAAAACAAAGGAAGATGGGTTGGGTAAGTTAAAGTTAGGTAAGTTAGAGTTAGGTAGGTAGCTTAAATTGTTGGGGAAAAGTTGATGATCTGAAAATGCAAATCCCCACCTAATTCACATATGAAAACAACAGAGAAACTATAACAACAAAAAAGCTACATGCCTTCCCCCAACCCAAACCCCAAATTTATCCTGCTTTACTAAACGTTCATTTGTAGCATTGTGTTATGGCTAGTTTCATATTATATATCCATTTTTTCCTTGCTTACATTTTTACTTCTCTTTCTCCCCTCGAGAGACAAGTTGACCCAATGGTCAAAATCTCCCTGAAGTCTGCCAGTAATATAGGCTACTATTTTCTGAAAAGCCCCTTGCAGTATATTCTCAATGTTTTTCTCTACTTTCATCAGGATCTCACCTGTTTTCTACCTTCGATAAATTATTTGAAATTTATCTTCTGTTAACAACACCTTTTTCCCCACCCCCATAAGTGCTTCTCTTCGCGCTTTGAGTTTATTTCTTTTTATGCCTTAGAGACTTTATTTCAGTGAATTTTTGATAAGAGTCATCAGTAGATGTTTACTGAGTTCATCATCTTGATTTGGAAAACAAGATGTTTTCAATAATTTAAGTCTACCTTACTCTAGAGCAGTGGTTTTCAGCCTTCCTAATGCTGTGACCCTTTAAGACACTTTCTCATGTTCTAGCGACTACCCATAAGTGTGATTTTGATAAATCATAAGTGTGATTTTGATTTGGGTAACCCCTGTTGTGACCCACAGGTTAAGAACTGCTGCTTTAGAGTCATTTTGTTTATTGTTAGTCAGACTGCCAATTCTTTCAGGTTGGGTTAACATTATATCATTCAACAAATATTTATTAGGCATTTTCTATGTTTTAGATATGATGCTAATCATTGGGCTCATAGCAATGAACTAAACATATGTAATTCCTCATCCCAAAAGGTTTATGGTCCTATGAGGGAGATAGACACATATACAATTATAACACATGGTGGCAAGTGCTACAACACTTAGGTATGATTCCTTGGAAGCATTTGAGGAGGACATACAATACTTTGGGGAGAGGCCAGAGAGAACGTCTCAGAATGGATAAGTAGACTATTTCCATTGATCTGGCCTTCTGAGATGTCTGTGACCTCTACTTGGTAGGCTGCTTTGAGGAAGATAGCTTATCACCTCCCCGCTCGGCACCCCCATAGAACCTGCCTTCATTCTGAAGATGGCTCTGCCTAGCTTTTCCTTCTCAGGGAATGAGGTCTGAAGGCATTTAACTTTAGTCTTTGTATCAAAATGAATAGTGCAAAATGCAATACACTTAATTTAAAAACTCCATAGAGGCACACTTCATTTTATTGCATTTGATTTTATTTTGAAGATATTTTGTTTTTCACAAGTTGAAGATTTGTGGCAGCCTTGCATCAAGTATACTTTCCAGCATCATTTTTCCAATAGGATGTACTCACTTTGTCACATTTGCTAATTGTCACAAAAGTTCAAACTTTTTAATGATGGGATCAAATACTTTATAGACTATAGTATATGGTAAACTTAACTTTTATATGCATGTGGAAACCAAACACTTTGTGTGACTTGCCTTATTTAACTATTCACTTTATTATGCTATAATTTTTAAGGTTTTCTAGAACCAACAGTTCCCTGCCACTTTCTTGTTCCACACCCTTCAACCCTTTTGATTCTTCCAGGTAGTTAGTTCCTCTGGTATCTACTTCCATATCCCTATGCAGCATGGTTTTACCATTATTTCTTGACTGATCAATATTATACATTAGATGCTGATTTTCTCTATGGCTAGAGTTAGTACATGACATCACTTTCACCTTACCCATGTTCAACTTTTAAGAAAGTGACATTCAGGTTAGGCTTCTATCGAAGAAAGTGACATCATTTAAAAAATAAATCAGTTATGTTTTTGTTATTTTTGTGATATAAGGTTTCCCTAGTAGTCAAAGTATGTCTTATAATTATGTATCTTTTCATGTACAACCTTAAGAAAAACTTTGTTTTATTGAGATCTAATTAGCACAACCTATGACCCAATAGCTCAATGATATTAAGATGGGTTGTACAATCACCATCACAGCCAACGATGGAACATTTTGTTCCTTCTTGTACCCATTGTTGCTGACTTTACCTTGCTCCCAAGTAATTATTATTTTTGTTATTATCTTCATAAATCCACCCATGCTGATTTCCCATATACAGGAAAATATATAAAACAAGGGTGGACCCTCCAGTTTTCTTAGCCCTCAAACTTAAACAGTCATCTGGGTGGCTTAAAGAAAAAAAGGAGGAAAGTGAAACTGAAATGGACTTGGAGTCTTGTGACAAACAAGTCCACCTCAAACAATAACACACCAAAAACAAAGCAAAACAAAATAAGGGTAGAATGGGGAAAGACACAGCAAAGAAGATCATATGAAACAGAGAGATGTCTTAGTTTAAGAAAAAGCAGAGTATATTAAATATTTAGAATAAATTGAACATGGATCCAAAAGAAGATATAGTGATAAGGGGTTACATTCCAGTCTAAGTACAGCTGCTAAGAACCACTGTACTGATCCCACTCTGCCTGATCCCAGGGCTGTTTACATTCCTACTCTATGGATAGTGGGTATTCACTGGGGACTCCCATGTGCAATTTGCAAATGGATTTGGGGCTTCCACTGTCAACCATAGAGTTCTGAGATCAAGGTGTTTAGAATTTAGGCACTGGCACCATTCCCTGCTCTAAATTTGGAACATACTGTTGACAATCCTTGGGTTACAAAGTTTAGTGTGCTTCTTCTGTGTGGACATAAGCTGACTCCTCGATTAGATAGCTGCTTCCTTTGAGACAAGTTTTTAAGACCCCAGATGCTTTTTTCCTGATAGCCAGTCACCATTTGGTTTCTCCATCACACTTTGCTATGGTTTCCAACTTTTACTGATAACCTCAGGATGGTGACTACCAAGCCAGATCAGGTCATAAGAATGAATCATTTTTATATTAGGGCTATAATCAAGTGAGAGCTCAAAATACATGTAACTATGGATTCTAAATGTCCCTGGTTCATTTTAGATACATCATTTTTTTTGTCTTTTAACCTCTAATTATGGCTTTTAATTTTTTTATAAATCATTTTATTGGGGCTCTTACAGACCTTATAACAATCCATATGTCAATCATATCAAACACATTTGTACATATGTTGCCATCATCATTTCCAAAACATTTTTTTTACTTCAGCCCTTGATATCAGTTCCTCTTTTTCCTTCCCCAACACTCCCACTCTTGTGAATTCTTGATAAATGATAAATTATTTTATTTTCTTATCATACACTGTCTGCTGTCTCCCTTCACCTGTGTTTCTGTTGTTTGTGCCCTTGGGGGGGGGGGTTGGCGAAGGAAGGAGGTAGTTTATACTTTGATCATTGTGATCAGTTCCCTCTTTTTCTTCTTTCTCCCCCTACCTTCTCCCTACCCTCATAGTATCGCTACTCCCATTATTGTTCCTGAGGGCTTTATCTGTCATGAACTGTTCCAGTGTACTTGCTCCAGTCTAGCTGGATTTGTAAGCTAGAACTGGGGATTTGCTCGGCAGAGGAGAGATGGCTGGAGGAATCATTAAAGAACTAGAGGAATGTTGTGTGTTTCATTAGTACTATACTGCACCCTGGATGGCTCCTAGTGGCCCTTCTCTGAAGGGATGTGCAATTGTTTACAGACAGGTTTTGGGTCTCCGCTCTGAATCCCCTCATTTGCATCCATGTGATTGTTTGTTTGGGGTCTTCTGATGTCTGATACTTGATCCCATCCACACCTTTCCGTCACACAGGCTGGTGTGTTTCTTCCATGTGGGCTTTGTTGCTTCCCTGATAGATGGCTACTTGTTTAACTTCAAGCCATTAAGACCCCTGATGCTGTATCTTCTTTGTGTGTGTGTGTGTGTGTGTGTGTGTGTGTGTGTGTGTTTTGTGGCATCACTGCCCTGGTGGGAGTAGGAGGCCCAGCCTTGCTTCTGGAGAACTGCTGCTGGATTTGAACCACCAACCCTGTGGGCCGCAGTTCCGCACACAACCACTATGCCACTGGGGCTTGCCTGCTGTATCTTTTATTAGTTAGGCACCATCAGCTTTCTTTACATCATTATTTAAAGCACACATGTTGTCTTTGCAGAGTCTGTCGGGAAGATGAGCACCACAGAATACCAGGTTATTAGAACAAAGTGTTCTTGTGTTGAAGGAGGGCTTGAGAAGAGGCTTAATGTCTGTCTGCTATCTTGATACTTAGCATATGTTCATAGACCTACAAAGCAGTTCTACTCAAACTTCATGGTTTTTTTGTGATGGTGAATTTAAGAGAACAGCATGCAACTTTGAAATTTTGTTCTCTGGTCAAGAAAAATGTCCCACAAACTGTCGCGATGTTGAATACAGGTTACAAATACTGTGCCAAGGGGAAAAACTCAAGTACACAAGTGGCTTATCTCATTTCATAAAAGGCAAATGTCAATTGATGATAAACCTTGCTTTTGACATCTGTCAATTTCCTGAACAGACAGAAATGTTTGTCTTGTAGAGCATTTGGACTTTATTCCAACAGGTCAGACTGTTAATCAAACTTTCTATTTTGAGGTTCTCAAAAGATGGCATTACAGTGTGCAACAGGGAAGACCGGATCTGTGGTAAATCCGGGACTGGTTTTGCCGTACTGACAGTGCATTTGCTCTTGCAGTCATCTTCGTGTGGCAGTATGGGGCCAAAAACAGCATGCTTCACTTGGCCCATGCACCAGGCCCACCTATCCTCAGACAATGTATCTTTTTTCTCTTACATTTTTGTTTCCACAAAGAGGGACATGAAAGGACAGAGACTTGACAATGTAAAGGAGGTTAACAAAAAAATGAGGGAGGTGCTATCAGTCATCCAAACATGTTTGAGAAATGTTTATAAGAATGGAATCTCATTGAACTATGTATGATGAAAAGCGATGTATGAGCCCCCAATAAAATGATTAAAGAAAAACAAAACAAACCAAAAAGAGTGGAATCACAAATTTGACAAATGTATTCAGAGTAATGGAGAGTACGTTGAAGGTGATAAGGTTGTTTTATTTTTTAAAATTTAAATTAAAAAAATTTTAATAGTTTTGAAAAAATTCCTTTTGGGAGGTGCTCCCTCATACTAACATTTCATATTCTTGTTACTAATGACATTTGAGGTTATTTCATCTGTCTTGAGTCCAACCTCATTAGCAATTGAAGTTCTGAAAAGCTTTCCTTATCTATACCGATGCTTCCCGAAGTGGGTGACACTGGCCCCCTGGAAGGTGCTGGAACAATCAGGGTTTGTGCAAAAGCAGATATCCACACTTTATTCTCAATTGTGGGCTATAGGGCAAAAACTTTTCATTGAAAGGGGCTGCTGAGTAATTTTCCAGATGTTAATGCTTCCTTCCTTCTTTCTCATCTATTTTTAGCCTGGAAAGTTTGCAATGTACCCCATCCATCATGGGTGACCCCGCTGGTATCTGAAATAGTTGTGGCATCATTTCTAGCATTATGGCAACATGCATGCCACCAGAGTATGACAACATGCGAGATCCATTGTTACCACATTTCACACATGCAAAATCAATTATCTTCCAGTCGATTGTCTTCATAGTCATGACAGTCCCATGGGTGTCAGAGCAGAACTGTGATCCATGGTATCTTTGGTTTTCTGGTTTTCTTAGAAGTAGATATCCAGGACCTTCTTCCCAAGCATCTCTTGGCAGATGCAAATCTCCGACCTTTTGGTTATTAGCCACCTACTGATTTACACAAGCCCGGAAAGTCAGGGGAGCACACAGTCCCCTTTTCCTTCGAGGCCTCAGATGGGATGTGAATTCAGTGCAAGGAGCTAATTGAGCCATTTAGACAAAAAGGTGAAAGCTGCATATTGAACAAAAACATATACAACGAAGTTGGAAGTATCCTGATTCTCTGACATCATGGAGCATCCTGGTCTATAGTGGGTTGCTCAGCCTCAGATCGTTATAGAGAGACAAGTGAAAATTATATCTTATTTTATCCACTGGTAGCTTGACCTTTTCCCTGAATGAGCAGTCTAACTAATGGAGTATTCAGACACTTAGCTCCTGTCCATTAGTGAAACTCTGCAGAGGAAAGTAGCCCAACTGCGCTCTGTCTACACAGACAGGAGAGTGATTATTGATGCACTGCCTGGGGCATCCTGTAGGTTCTGAGAAAGGGAGGCACAGCATAGAGATGATAGGAGGCTCTTTGGCCCAAAGATCCTGCCTTGAAGATTTCCTTTGGGGAACCACACCCTTTGCCCCCCCCCCCCACTACCTATTAAACACTGAGAGATAGCATTTAGCATTAGGTAGGGTCACAGCATTAATTTCTGAACTTTGCTCTTCATCTCGATACTACCATTTAAGTATCCTGCTTCTCCCACTTTTAGTTGTCCAAGCCTCCTGGTTGTTTTCCTGTTTGCCTTTTTGTGTTAGTATTCACACTGTGATTCCCTTCCTACATCAATGACCTTAGCTCATCTCTAGAGTGATTTGACCAATTCACCCTTGCACCTCCTTCCTACCTGCTCTGCCTCTTGTACCTTTCATAATCAACAGAAGTTGACCAAAGATGTGGCTGTTTACATACTTTGATTCCTGGGAAGGAAAGCTAAAATAATGAAGAAAATAGCAACTGTTTAAAACACCTGTGTCAAAGAGATTTAAAGAGTTAAAAAGAGTTTTCTCTTGTAAACCAAGTATAGTGTTCAATACAGACTGGGGAATGGAATAATATGCTTCTGTTCTCTTGGAAAAACTGACAGGTAGCTTAGTCTGTAAATATTTGTCAGCCAAAAAGCTATCATCTGTCAAACATGTTTCTAATGCGGGAACAGCTACAAAGGAAAATGAGACACATTTTCTGCTCTTCAGAAGCAGGGAACTGAGTCAAGAAGGAAGACATGCAACTGAGATATAATCTAATATGAGTCAATGCTATAAATATGGTGAGCTCGGGAATCAGATTTTCCTAAACAGTATCCATTTAAAATATTCTGACCTCTGTTCTTGTCAAAACACGTGTCCTGTTTGGAAGGAATGATTGGACTGAAAATTGATCACTATGTACTCAGTGCTTTGGGAACACAAGATCAGGCAAGGTTCCAGGAAGGATTTACATTTAACTCTTTTCTAGTAAGGTACAGACAGGTGAAAAGAGAGGCAATGAATGTCAGGGAGATGGAATAGCAAAGGTACACTTGTTTGGAAGGACTTTGCATTCCATTAACAGTTTCACCTCCATCATTGGATAACAAATAGCACTTTAATCATTAGAGCTTTAGCCCAAATCTCTATAAATAACAATTCTTCAACCTTCATTCCTCCATGTGAAATAGCCCCTCGACTTGAGGCACAGCTCCAACCATCAGTATGACACACTGATAAGAGCGACTGTTGCAACATTAAAAAGTCAGGGGGAAAAAACAAAGAACCAACCCCAAACAACTGCCATCTGGTCAATCCGTTTATGACAACCCCAGGACTTTTGGTGTCTGACTTATGAAAATACTCGAGAACCCTAATATTTCTCCAGTTGGCCTCTCATCCTTGTAATTTAGTGTATTTGCCTACTTGGATACCTCCAGTTCCTACTACAATGCCTGGACTCTGCCTCTATGCTCAGTTCTGTGGATGGACATGGTGTTGCATTTCAATGTGGATTTCCTTTTTGTGTTGTCTTTGGGTAGACTGAAGCCCTCCAATCAACCCACCTATTCCAGTAGAAATGCCACAGCCCGTGAGATCCAGAATCCGGGTCCATTCTAAAATACATCCTCTTCCATCTCTGGACAGGTTTCTTGTTTCACTGCCATTGATTGAGTCAATGCTGGCTCTTAACCACCCCCTGTGCGTTTATGAGACTGTAACTCTTTACAGAAGTAGAAAGGTACTAGATAGGTACTAGTGGTCAGGGGAACTATGGGGCTTTCTACTCCGGTAAAGAGGTAGAGTCTCTGAAACAGAAACCATTCCATTGCAAAGGGTTACTGATGAACCTGAACCTAAAAGGTTCCTGGTGAACCTGAACCTATCTTTCTTGTCATTTCTACAACTATTTATTTCACCCCTTTGTCCCTGGTGTTCACCTGCTCTTTTTTGCTCTTATTCTGCCATCTAGAAATCCTTCTTGCCAACTCTGTTTGTTAGAATCCTCTTCATCCCTTTGGACTTAACGCCAATGTCAAGTCCTACATTACACCTTTTTTTGATTCCTTATAATGATGATAAGGAGAACTAGTGATGCCTTGGATTGAGCATTGAGCAAGTGGTATGTTAAGCAAGGTTAATGGTTCCAAATCATTGTTCTGAAAGAGAATAATGTGTCTGACTTCTCTGGGAAAGACTGACAGTCTCAGAAACTCCAGATAGTTTTTGAGAATTAGAATAGACTGAATGGCAAGGGGTTTGGTTTATAATAGTTGTGATCTTTTCCCGTTTTGTGTCCAAGAGCCCTATCACTCTCTGTCTTGGATATGTATGTCCTAATCACAAGAAAACTTCACCTTTAAAAAAATCTATTTTATAGGTACATAATCCACAATTCAATAGTTCCATCATATGAGAAGAACTGTATGATCATTAATGCTATTGATTTAAAAATGTTTTCTTCTTTCTTGTACTCATTAGCACCCCATTTCACCCTAACCTCTCCTGCCCTACTCCTAAGAAACCACCAATCCAGATACTGTCTCTATAGATTTTCCTGTCCTTATATCCTGTTTCTTATACAGAAACACACACACACACACACATAGCGAAAACAAAGAGATCATGCACAATATGGGTACTATAGCAAAAGGTCAAGAAGCTAGTTGATGCTCGGCTATCAAAATGAAAGCTTCTGGTGCTTTAAAGGATATTTTCAAATAAGCAACTATGTAAGTGAGGTGTCAATTAAGTGTACATGGAAGAAGCCCACTGGTCTGTGTGATCCAAGAATTTTAATATACCATATATATATATATATATATATATATGCTGCATTCTTCAGCACATTTTTTTTGTAACTTTGGGAAATAAAATTTTATTTGCTTTGGAAAGCATAATATACAAGCACATTTATACATTTGTTGTCATTATCATTTCTTTATTTTTTTTTGCAATATCCATATGCATATTTTAATGAATAGAAATACTTTATATATCACATGCATACCATATGTGCACCTACATACATTTAATATTTATACAAATGGAAAAGTTTATATTGCTTGCTAACATTTTTCTCACATAATTTATTCTTTATCATAGCACACTTTTACATTATTCTGTTTTTTTAAATCATTTTATTGGGGGCTCTTCCAGCTCTTATCACAACCCAATCATCCATCCATTGTGTCGAGCACATTTGTACATATGTTGCTATTATCATTTTCTTTTCTTTCTTTTTTCCTCTCTCTTTTTTATAAATTGGGGGCTCATACAACTCTTATCACAATTCATGCATACATCCATTGTGTTAAGAACATCTGTACATTTGTTGCCTTCGGCACATTTTTTATGTACTTTTTGTGGTAAAATTGGGTGCCTTGACTAATATTCAGGTTGGCTTATACTTGAGCATATGCATTCATGCAAATCCAAAGGATGGAATGATATCAGAGCCTAACTTGTGAACACCTGGTTCGCAGAAGGATATGGATGACAGTAGAAGTCTAAACCTATTTGTAGTGTCTGTGCAAAGGTTAATCCTCCAATGAATCCCCTCTGACCACAGTTAAGGGATGGATGTGAATGATCTTGTTATCAGAGAGCATTGGAGGGTTGATTATGGTAGATATAGTTAGATTAAAATGTAATATCTTGTCATTGATCTCCTTTTGACCCATTTTCAAGTGGTTTCCATTAAAAAAGAGGTGAAGAGGAAATACACATACATTAAGTCTCTAGCGAATCCTCTCTGACCATACACCAGTGAGGTGACTTGCCTTGCTCTCATGCAGCGAGCATAGGAAAGTGGATTATTGCAGATATAATTTAACACCTTTATCATGTGATCTTTTTAACTCCTTTTAAATTTGTTCTAGCTTTCAATATTTTCTTCCTCTTTTCTGATTGAAGAAAATTTCACCTTTGAACTTTTTAACAATGCACATTCTTGTTTTAAATACAATTGACATGTTTTATTTTGTTTTAAAATAATGATAAGTGTTATTAAATATATTTTGTCTTTGTGTATTTGTCTCACGAGCTCTTAAAATTGGAATTGAATCAAAGAATTTAATCTGACATTTTATTATTCACCACACAAAATGTGTATATGTGAAATCTCAAATGCTTCAGAACTCTATTTTTACATATTTATCTATTTCAAAAGATATACTTCACATTCTATATGACAGAATGAGAGCTCTCCATGTATTTTCTTCAAAGGGGACTATGGGAAGGATATTCAAAACATTATGTTATATGAAAACTTTGTATACGAATTATACAAGAATGCATGCCAATGCAAGGTAATAGAAAAAGTTGAATTTACAATCCTTATGTGCTTAGTTAAGGAAAATATGTGCAGTTAATTGGCAAAAAGGAACATATCTTTGAGATGTAATAGCTGTTGTTTTGGTTATTATTTGTATTAATCCACATGCTGATAAAACCCAAAACTGGTAGTTGGGAGATTAAAACATTGTCCAAAGAGCTTGCTTGGCCGGTTCTTTCATTAAATAGGATCCAGTGGTAGACCTTTTGTCAAATGAAATATTTAAAATTGTACAGGTAATTGTGCCATTTTAAAAATGGTTTATTGATCTCTCTACTGAAGACAGGGAAGTAGAATCCAATTACTTGTAGGAGGGAACCAGTAAGGTATTCACAAGCCAAGCCAATTAAGATGAGACTATTTGAAGCAAAGCTCTATATAGGTGGGGGTAGATTGTAAGTAACATTTTTTAATATGACGAGTCTTTCCGGAAACAGACTGAGATGAAGAGTTGTGTGTGTTTTGAGTTCAATGGGAGGTGCTCTTGGAGTTTCTGAGTGGTGTAAAGGGTTCACTTGTTTGAAAGGGAGCGGGGTCCAGTACACCCAGAGGAGCCTTAGAAGAAAGACCCCATTCTCCACTGAGGAAAAATCAACCTTCGAAAAACCTGCGGAATATAGTTCTATTCCTTTTGTAAAAAGCAGTTCTATTGTATAATTCACATCATACAATTCAGTAGTCCAATTATATTAAGAATAATTGTACAATCATTACCAAACTCAATTTTAGGACCTTTTCTTCTTTTTTGTAATCATTGTTAGTAGCTCCCCACAATTCGAGTGTGACACACATGGGGTCACCACGAGTTAGAGTTAACTCCACTGGAACTGTGTGTTTGTGTGTTTCTTTCCCCATTCCCTCTTAGGAGCAGGGCCAATGAGGACGTGAAGGCATCCATTTGGGAGAGGGGAAAAGCTGAGCTGCAATGCAGTTGCAACAGAGGTCTCGTCTAATCCCAAGATAGGGCTAACCAAAGATGTCTTAAATTGAGACAAGGGATCAGATATGTCAGTGCCCCCTCCCCAGATACATTGACCATTTCTTGAGCATGAGATACTACCAAACAAAGATGTACCTTTGGTTGAGGACATGAGCAGCGTATCTAGCATTCACTCAAGATTTTGTGGCAGAAATGTACTTTTATCTATGTTGTTGGTCTGAGGTCACCACAGCCAGATCAGATGAAGGTCTTGAAAACTAAACTCACTGATTGATTCCGACTCATAGTGATTCTGACTCAGTGATCTTGTATAAGAGGGTAGAACTGCCCTTGGGGGTTCCTGAGTTTTAAATCTTTATAAGAGCAGATAGCCTCATTTTTCTCCCTTGGATCAACTGATGGGTTAAAAAATTGGACTCATGGTTCACAGGTCATTGTGTAGTCAACCCACGTTCCTCATAAGAGGGTAGCAAGACTAATTTCACATTTTTACCCTTACATCATACCTCACTCCAGGTTTTTCCACCTCTTTATATACAGGCACACAAAGGCATGAAGATGGAATGTTAGGACTGAGTCGGCAAGTAAGGAAGGTCAGATGCCAACAGTGAAGGTCTTTCACGTTTATTACTGATTGAGAGGGACAAGAAAGGACCTGGTTAACGTTGTCAGGTTTTCCTTTGGAAAACAAAGTGATGTTTTGGTACAGATCTCCGGCTGGTGCAAGTTGTTTGCATTCAACCAATAACTAAAAGGTTGCCTGTTTGAACCCATCCAGCAACACTGAAAAAGAAAGTGCCTGGGAATCTATTTGCATAAAGATTAGAGTCAAGAAAACCCCAAGGAGCTCAGTTCTACCCTGTAACACTCGCAGTTGCCATGAAACATAATTACCTCAAGGCCACAAAATGGCTTAGAAAACCATAGCTTTAGTCATCGAGTAAACAATGTTCCTCTGAGACAGTGGTTCTCAACCTTCCTAATGCCGCCACCCTTTAATACAGCTCCTCAGGTTGTGGTGATCGTGAACCATAAAATTATTTTTGTTGCTACTTCACAACTGTAATTTTGCTACTGTTTTGAATTGGGCAACCCCTGTGAAAAAATCGTTCAACCCCCCAAAGGGTTGACCCACAGATTGAGAACTGCTGCTCTAAGACTATGCTTGATGTGGTTTAGATATGTTATTAAAATATTTTGGAACTCAAAGAATTGCTGAAAGAGAACATATCTTTCCAAGTTTTCTATCTTTATCATTTTTTTCTCTTTTCTTTTGCCCTAGGGCTTAAAGGAAGGGGTTTTTATGTGACCAACTCTTTATTCCCATTGAAAGATATGTTGCCTGACTCTTCAGCATTCTGACTCAAGAATTTGCATTTGTTTGCATCTTACCTGGAAATCACTTTATTAAGATTCATAGCACATCTTACTTTTTCACATGCTATAAAATTCATTTATTGTTTTACTATTTATTTTCCGTCAAAGTTTGCCAGAATGTAAGTCTCTATGAGAAAGAATCTTGATAGTTTTGCATTGTTATATCTCTACTGCCTGCCACAGTATCTAGCACATAACATGAACTTAATAAATACTTGTTATGATGAAATAAAGAATAAAGAAGAGCAATATTGCACAGACTGCTGATAATGTGCTAGGTACCAAGAATATAAATAATTTAATTACCTGTATCCCCTAGGTAAACTACTATATTGTGATAAAACTTGACCATTAATCTGGCTTAGAACAATCCATGACAGCATCTGAACTCTGGGATGTACTACACAAAACCCAGAAACAGCAACTCACTGCCATTGAGTTGATTCTGACTCAGAGACCCTATACAAGAGGGACTTATTAGATTTCATTCTGGCAAAACAATAGCTCTCAAAAGTTGGCAATGGTAGTGCAGTGGTAGAATTCTTATTTTTCATGCTGAACATCCAGGTTCAATTTATGGCCCACTTCCAGGTCAACTTCAATTCTAGTTCCACGACAGGCACAGATATCGCCTGTTTGTCAGGGTTGTATGTTGCTGTGACAGTAAACAGAATGGTATATCTAACTGCTGGTGATTATGGAGAAATTGAGACACTGTGTGGTTGGGGTAGAAAATTGGGAGCCCAAACAGAGTGGAGGCATTTTAACACTTGATATTTGAGATACAAGAAATGAAGAGAGATTTATACACATGTAATGTCACATGATGGAGTACGCCATTCAGGGTGCTCCCTGATTTGCGTTGGGTAGAAGCCCAGAGGGCAGGACAGCAACTATTACAAAGGCATATGGTGTGAGGATCATGCTAAGCTTATTAAGGCAGGGACATTGCTTTGAGCCTATGATTTCTCCTGATCCCTGTTTCCTAGCCTCCCGAAGACAAGCAGAAGAGATAAATTATAAGTAGATGACAAGACATAGAGCACAGATGATGGAATCAGATGACACCCCTAATTAGAGATGGCTTATTCAATTTTTAATTGCCACAGAGTCAGTTCCAGCTATTGGCAACACCCTGTACAACAGAATGAAATATTGCTCAGTCCTGGGTCATCATCATTACTATTGGCATGGTTGAGCTTATTGTTATGGCCATGCGCATTTTGAGTGCCTTCCAGCTAGGGTCTCATCTGTCAGCATTACACCAGACTATGTTCTATTGTGGCAAGAAGGTTTCTGATAATTGTCTAAGATTTGTAGCTCGCCTTAGTGTTGATATGCTGTGAAATTTACCCACCCTAGGAAACCCTGTTGCTATTTGAACTACAAGTGACATCTTCTAGCATCACACCAATATAAAAGCCACCACAGTAGGACACACCGATAGATAGTGGTGTTTTTCACAACTTAAAAGGAGACAATTCAAAGCATATTTCATGGTAATTAGACTTGACCTTTCTTTTGCCTTGTTGTCTATCACCTTGTGTTTCCACTTAGAGTGGACTAATCATTACCATTGCTTTTCTTGATTCTTCATAGCTATTCTCCCCTCCTCTTCCAGTACTTGTCCCACTTCCACATTATGTGACTCGATGGCATTTGACAGTCAAGTGCTCTAACCGTAACCCTTGTTTCAATGTCAGATCACATAGGTTGACTCTCTTCCCTCCTCTTGTTTCGAGAACTCAAACTTTCTTAAACTGGTTGCCAGCTTACTCTTTTTAGTTGAAGCTAATCTGTACAGGCAACTCAAGAAGCAGTCCAAGATTTTATTAGGTGGACCTGCAAAGGTGAGGCAATTTCTATTTTTAATTATTTGATGGTTTGATCCACAACTTCTGGTCAATTTTGAACTCACAGTGATTAAATAAGACAGAGTAGAACTGCTCTTTTGGGTTTCTAAGATTGTACATGAACAGATAATCTTATCTTTCTCTGGTAGGTTTGAATCGTTGAACTTGTGGTTAGCAGTCCAATGCTTAATCCACTGCATACCAGTGATCCTTTCATTTTTTTGTGTGTGTGTGTTTGGTGTGTGTGTGGAGGGGTTGGTGTTTTTAGTAGAGGAGGGACATTAAACAAGTCATAATCTATGCCAGTGATTAAATTCTTCAAAGCAATGGTTTTTCACTGCTCCCCAACACCCTAAATACTTCCTTTTCTGTTCTCTAGACCACATACCTGGATTTCTTATCTCTTGTCCTCCATTAGAGGCAATTGGCTCATCTCTGCTGTTGTCCTCATGACTTCTCCTTTTCTTTACTCACCCTATCTTTCCCTTCCATTCTGGTGTTGCCTCCAGAATCCTCTGTCTAGAACTTACATACATTCCATAGAAAACACAGAGATGCATTGTATCTTCCATTCCTTTTTGTGACAATCTCCAGTCCCTCCTATGTTAGGTTGGGTTTTCTAGAGGAGCAAAAACACTGAAACATATATGTGTTTGTATATAGGAGATTCATACTGAATCTGGTTTATACCGCTGTAGAGGTAGGTAAGTTCAACCTGATTCAAGTCAGACTTCTCATGACTGGTGTAGCTCTGGAAGCTGAACAAGAAGAAGCAGGATATAATGAAGCTGGAGGAGAGGGCAGCATGGGGAGGACACTCAGACTGCTGGATGCAAAGGTAAAGGAATCTGAAGTTGACTGAATAGACCCACTATCTGTAGTCTGCTGACTGCTCCTGGTATTGGCAAGCAATAGGAGATCAAGGAACCAGGTGCAAAATCCAGCTCCAGCAGAAGACAACAGGCCTAAGAGAACTCAGATCTGCTTCATCTCTTGCTCAGTCAAAAGGTCACACTGCCAAGGCTGATTGCTAGGTTGAGCTCCACCTCTATCTTCCCCCAGGAATATCTTTCTGGTTGACATAGACTCTAACCATCATACACCACCCAAAATGAATATTTTATTAAGCATCTTCTTTTCTATAGCAGAAATAGGTTGGTTATACTATGCACACCTTTGCAAGGATAGCTCTTAACAACCCCCCCCCCCCACAAACACCTAAACACCTGCTTCCTTCAGCCCTGTCTACTTGGGTGAAGGCTGAAGTGGGTGGGTGCAGAGTGGAGAACAACAGCTTGTTGTAAATTGCCTAGAATCATCCATAATCACTGCAGCAGACTGATGCCATCCTGAAAGCTGGCATGGTGACCCAGAAAGTTGGAGAAAATGCCTATTTTTACTGATACAGGATGATGTGAAAGTGTCACCACATCACACTTAGAACAGTATTTTAATTAGGCCTCTCATCAACAAACAC
Source organism: Nesogale talazaci (assembly GCA_004026705.1). Taxonomy (NCBI): domain Eukaryota; kingdom Metazoa; phylum Chordata; class Mammalia; order Afrosoricida; family Tenrecidae; genus Nesogale; species Nesogale talazaci. The sequence continues at coordinate 84,139 of PVJH01003948.1, forward strand.
TTGAGGAAGAAATTAATGTGTGCTGTGATGTATATTATGTGAGCGAGAGACAGAAAGGATTTAAATCTGTTTCTTGTGGAAAGACCTCTTCTGTGCTATCATTTCAATGAAATAGGGATCTGTCTCTTAATTGAGACAGATTGTCTACTTAGTCTACACTACATCACCCCCTCCCCCCTCTCACCCCCCGGTTTGGGCGTTTCCATTTAACACATGTTTTTGCATCCACTTTCATTGCTCTAAGTCCAAATTAACTTGGTGGCTGAGAGTTTTGATTTTGTCAGGCAATGTGGAGGAGGGGGTTCAGGACTAGAAGGACAACAATCTGTTGACACATCTACACCATGAGTCACGCTTCATTTTTTTTACATGCACAGTTTTATATAAAAAAGTGAGTAATAAGAAAATACATCTTTATAGTAAAATATTTAAATAATACAAAACTCAAAATATTTATGGAACACAATGAGAATATTTTTATTCTTCTCACTGTGACTCATATACCTAAGTGAGAGAATATCAGCATGTCAGTGAGCATTCTGTCAATTTTTCAAAAAAATATATTTATATGTGCACGTACACAAGATTTTGTTTACTATTCATTTGTTTTACACCCAAATAGTCATAATAGTTGTTTTTCCACTTAATAGTAGATCTTGGAGAGCTTTCCTCATCACTGTCTGCAGATATCCCTTCTTCTTTTAGTGACTGCCAGTATTCCATAAGATGGATATGATAGATGTTTTCCCACTTCCCTCCCTAACCAATAGTAAATGTCCTTGAGTATACATAACATATTTGCACATATGTAATTATTTCCTTATAAGGGTGAAATTGTGAGTCAAAATTCAATGTGGTTTTACTAATGCTTTCAGATTTACTCCCTCCAATAGCTTGCTTGCTCATTGGATCTTTTTAAACATTTCTCTATTTTTTTGGACTATTTTATTTTTTTGCCTGTCTGAGAAGCAAAAATTGATGCACTATATTATTTTGATTTGTACCTTCTAGGTGATAGTGAAGCTCAGTATTCTTTTATTATTTATTCCTAATTTTTCTGTACATAGACTTTTTTGTGCCATCACTGCCCCCCTGGTGGGAGTAGGAGGGCCAGCCTTGCTCCTGGAGATCTGCTGCTAGATTTCAACAGCCAGCCCTGTGGGCCACATCCTGCACACAACCACTATGCCACCGGGACTCAGCCCTGTACATAGACTTTTTTGTATATACTCTTTTCATATCTTTTGCCCATTTTTCTATCAAATGTGTTAGGTTCTATTGAGTCGGTTCAGACTCACAGTCTTTTCTTAATATGGAGGGGTCAAGGCAAGGTTGAGTCAAATGTGCTACAAATGTATCTTCCCTGTCCCATAACTTGAAATGTATGTCTCTCTTATTGCTTTAAATTCAATAAGAAGAAGAAGATCCACTTTGACACTATTTTCCTTCATAGGTATTCCAGGTTTGCATCAGAAATTATTTGCTCATACCAAAGTTAGAGAAATGTTTTGCTATATTTTGTCCAGGTAGGTATTTCAGGAATAGCAAACATTTATATCAAGCTTATTTTAGCGAATGGTATTAATTGTGAAGTTTAATTTTCCCCAAAGACAATATTAATAGTTATTTCCCCATAAACAATTAGATAAATTACCCGTTGCCCTTGAAGTACTCTAAGGCTCATTTGCTAACCTTCTGACTCCAGTTTCTGTATTTTTCCATTGCTTAAGCTTGCTCTTTCTACACTAGTTTTCCCTTCTAAAGCCACTGGATTCAAAGTTTTGGTGGGCTGTTGTCCACATCCCTAACATACACTGGTGAGAAGTCACTTAGCCGTTCACCCCACTGGTCAGCAAGGGCAGTTGTGATTGGACTTAAAGAGTCATCCCGACACTCGTTGCTTTATGAACCAGTGTTTCAGTAGAGCTTGGGACTGGGAGACTTGGAGTGATAGCTGACTTCTAGTCAGAAGTCTATAATAAAGTTTCTCCTTTGGCCAGTTCAGTATGGCCCTGATTGGCTTGGAAACTAGATACAAAATTTGGGGGGCTCCCTCTATGAGGCACCATCAGCATTTCAGCTGAGCCCCTGGCAGCTTCCTGGCAGCAAATCAACTTGGCATGCCTGCTAGCAAAAAACCAAACCAAACCAAAAACCCTTTCTTTCCCTCTGTCTTGATGAGTGGCTCTCCTTTCTCTTGGGTGGTTTCTTCTCCTGGGTGGAAATGTTTAAACTCTGTCAGAAAGAAGCGGGACATTGTGAGTGACTGTGGCTCCCGTCCTTTGTCTAACACACATTTCTGGGGAGTAGTCCCTCCGCACGAGTCTGTAGACCAGATGCCTCGACTTTCTTCTCATCTCCACTGACCTCACACGGTACCCTCGTCCTAGGACTGACGCTGTGTACGCTTTCATCCCCTTCCTTTGGGACTTCTTCTGACTACACTCCAGGCAAGATTTTGCTCCATCTGGCTCCTCTCCCCTTGCCTTGAGACTGAGTATGACAGTCACAAAAATCTCCATAGTTAATACTTTCATCTTGCAGTTCTGCGAGGCCTAGGCCCCATCCTGATGAGTTCTGCTGTGGGGTTGGTTACCACAGACCCTTGTGACTGGACTCCCTGTCAGAAAGCTGACATGGCCCTTGCTTACATCCTGATTTGTCTTTTTTATTTGGCTCTCGGGTATCTTTAGTCAGGGTTCAATTAAAAAAAACAATACCCCAAAACACTTAGACATAGGAAGAACTTACCTCGTGGTTGTGGGATACAGTCAGAGGCATAATACTTCCCACTTGTACCACGATGTTAAGAGGGGAGTAGAGGGGTGTGAACAGACTGAGTTGAAAGGGATATTTAGCCCAGTATATGTCCAGAAGAAAGTTTTGTCCCCAGACCTACAAGTTATTTATTTTTGAGAACATTTCTGAGGAATTCCTGGACCCAAAGACAACTCAGTTCCTTTAATTTTCTCTTCCCCAGGAGACATTTCTTCTCCCCGCCCCCTTGTCAGTCTGTATCAAAAACAGGATCCTGTTACTAGATTCCTCTTGTTTTTATTCTCTCGTGCTTCACTTTTGGACCACTGAGCATCCCTGTATGGACCCCACTAGATTTTGACTAGCTTCATGGAAGTTATCCTTCTTGGTCACCTTTTCTGCCATTCACACAAGGACATACAACTTAATCCATAGAGACCTAGAAATTCAGAAGACCCCATTAGGAGATTCCTCTAACCTTTCCTCATTATAAGTTGGAAGAAACTCAGAGGATTTAAGAATAACCAAATTAAAAAATATTTAAACACTCAAGGTGTTTTGTTAAGGGAAATTTATTAAAATTTTGGTTTTATCAAAACCAGGGCACAGGGTTCAATGCTCTTATAAGAGCAGGCAGGCAGATAAATCCTGTAGTCCCTGTCTGGATTTGCACTCTTCTTGTTCTATTTTTTAAATGATTTTATTGGGTGCTCAAACAGTTCTTATCACAATCCATCCATCCATCCATTGTACATATGTTGCCATCATCATTTTCAAAACATTTTCTTTCTACTTGAGACTCTTGTTGTTTTCTTTTCAAACTTGGAGGCATTATACATATTTAGAGTATACGGCCACAGCTGAAAGAATGCTAGGAACTATGGGAAATGCCACCAGTAAACCACAGACACCCTTACAATGTATGTTACAGAATTTTGCAATAGGATGACTGTCTGAAAATAAGCTTAAGGCTTTTTTCCCCCAATTAAATTGGCCAAGTTTTAGGAGGGGGGTGGCCGGATTCAAGATCCTTGGACCCCATATTAGTCCATAGGATGTGGCTAATAGTGGCCAGAAGCCCAGGGTATCCCAATCAGCTCCCATAGAGAGGTCGAGGGCTAATGTGGGCCCACCATCCTCGCCATGGGTTAAAGGACGCATGACTGGCAAGTATCTCTGCAAGCTATCTTCTCACCGCTTCCACCGGGGAGCTGTAGGGGGAACAGAAGAGCTCTGGGATCCTGCAACTAACAACCATTCCCTCCTGAGGAATCTGAACTCCCTCTGCCCTACCACTCTGTGAGGTCAGAGGAAAATTAAAACCATATCCTCAGACTGGTCCTCACCTCTTCTGACCTATGAAAGAGCACAACGTGAAGCCATGGAGCAGGCACCTGAGACTGTCCTGCAGAAGGGCAGTGTGGCAGTCATGTGCTTATGTTAATTTCATGATTGAGATGTAGGGGTGGAGTCCAGCCAGTCAATCTGGAGATAGCCATTGAGTAGCCAATGAGGCCTCTGGGTGGGCATGGTATTCTCCTGAGACTTCTGGGAAATCTCGCCGTAATTTCCTCGTGGAGCTGAGAAGCTATCTCCCTAGTTGTTAGGAGTTAATCTCAGAGACGATGAATTACAGACATGGCAAGATGGCAGTGTCCGAGCTGCTGCAGGAGCCGGAGGAGAAGCCACACGGCCTTGCCCTGATGGAACCAGACCTCTGAAGCTGGAGAAGCCATGGGGAGACCCCTGCCAGTGATGAGTTGCTTCTACCACCACTCGATGTTGATGGAACCTGAGCCCTAGAATTGAGGAGCCATGAGGGGACCCCTGCCAGTGCCAGGACTCTGCACCCACTGGCCTGTGACTTCGTGAGTCGGAAGGAGACTTTATAGACTGATATCGGGCACATGGGTTAATATCAGATTTATGACTTTGAACTGGACTGGGCTGGGATGGTTTCTCAATGTCCCATTCCTCTTGTAAATAATCCTTTTCCTTATATCCATATGCGAGTCTATAAATTTGTTCCTCTAGTCTACCCAGACTAACACAGGCAGGAAAGTCAGGGAATTTGGAGAAGAGAAAACGTGGACGGACTCCTACAGAGAGGCCAACAGATTCAACAGCATGGGCTAGGAAGATAGCAGGGATGGGGTGAAGTGCGCCACCAGGGCAAAGGGAGGGGGAAGGAGCACGGCAGAAGAGGGAAAGGCCTGCACAAACTGCAGTCTTCACACAGCATCACAGAAAAGGTGGCTTGAGAGGGTAAAAGTAACAGAACATAGAAGCAGGAACTGCCGAGGATGAGAAGGCAGACGCGTGAAGGATAGTCAGGTCCAGGGTTCCAGCAGGCACCTTGTCAGAGCACATGGTGGCTGACATTTACATGGGGCCCGCGGTGAAGTTCATTGCTATACAGTTGGCTTGAATTCACAGCAACTCCCGTACAAGTCCATAGGCTTGTAGGAGAGCAGAAGGCCCCATCTCGCTCCCTCGAAGATTGTTGGTTTGAAACCACAAGCCTTGCGGGTTAAGGCTGACACTGGGAAAGTCCAGGCCCTGCTGCCAGAGCCCCTCCACTTCTACCATGTCTGCAACCAAGGAGTGTGCACTGAAAGTCAGGCAGAGAGATTGGCTTATAAAATATTTGCAGTCTCTCTCACCCATTCAGCAAGCCATCCATACATACTAGCATGCATGAACACTTTGTGTGCTCTTCCCTCTCCTCCAATTACATTTTGCCTGGGAAGTCGCATTCATATTAAGAAATATCCAAAGAAAAACGACTTACTTCCAGTTAGCACTGACCTTAAACAGTTTTCTGGACCACCCTGACCACCCTCAAAATAGTTGGAGTGCCTGCCAGGATCCATCACTTTTAAGCAAAGGCAGCACTGGAGAGAGGGAAAGTGACCTCTCAGGACCAGCTCCCTCAAGGTAAACTCCACGCCTGTAATCTTAGTAGTTTTGGTAGGACAGAACAGAGGGAAAGGGATTTCAGGATCAGCGTAGGAAGTGTTCAGACACAAGCACCATAGGAAACTTTTCAGATGGGGTAATTACTTACATGCCCTTGATTTGCTTCTTCAGTCAGATTCCCCAGGTGTCAACTCATTGCAGGATGACTGTTAGAAATTACCCAAACTTGTGCCCCACAAAATCAATGATTTGATTCCACAAAACAAGATGAGGGATGGGAGTAGCCCAAGACCCATTTCCTAACCTGCTGACTCTCATTTCTGTAATTTTCCATTGCTTAAACATGCTATTTCTGCATTACTTTTTCCTCCCCAGAGTCACCGGATTCAAAATTTTGGCGGGCTGCTGCCCATGCTCCTAACAAATACTGGTGGGAAATTGCAGGACTGTTCATCATACAACCACCCCAAGCCCCCGATAACCCCCCTACCCCCACCCCCCACTGCCTGTCAGCAAGTGCAGTTGTGATTGGATGTGAAAAGTCACCCACCTCCTCATGGTTTGCTGCTTTATAAACCAGAGTTTGAGGAGCGCTTGGGGCCCAGAAACTTGTGCTAAGTTTCTGGAGTTGGTAATACCTCACTTCTTTGCACAATGGAAGAATTCACACCAAAGTCTGTTTTGTAATTCAAGTGGATTTTTTTTTCTTCCCCTCATTTTTCTTTTTTCTTTCTTTTTAAAAAAATATCATTTCATTGGGGGCTCATACAACTTTTATAACAATCCATCCATCCACCCCTCCGTTGTATGCCAAGCACATTTGTTGCCATCATCATTCTCAAAACATTTGCTTTCTACTTAAGCCCTTGTTATCAGCTTCTCATTTCCCCCTCCCTTCCCACTCCCCCATCTCATGAACCCTTGATAATTTATAAAATATTATCATTTTGTCATGTCATATACTGCCCAGTGTATCCCTTCACCCACTTCCCTGTTGTTCGTACCCCAGGGAGGAGGTTATATGTAGATCCTTATAATCTGTTCCCTCTTTCTACCCCACCTTCCCTTCACTCTTCCGGTATCGCCACTTTCACCACTGGTCTTGAAGGGATCATCTGTCCTGGATTCCCTTTTATTTCTGATTCCTATCTGTACCAGTGTACATGCTCTGGTTTAGTCAGATTTGTAAGGCAGAATTGGGATCATGTTAGGGTGGGGGAGGAAGCATTGAAGAGCTAGAGGAAAGTTATATGTTTCATTGTTGATGCATCGTACCCTGACTGGCTCGTCTCCTCCCCACAACCATTCTGTAAGGGGATGGACTTTGGGCTGCCAATCTGTACCACCCCCCTCTCATTTATAATGATATACTTTTTAGTTCTTTGATGCCTGATACTTGATCCCTTCGACACCTCGTGATAACACAGGCTGGTGTGTTCCTTCCATGTGGGTTTTGTTGCTACTGAACTAGATGGTCACTTGTTTACCTTCAAGCCTTTAAGACCCCAGACGCTGGATCTTTTATGATGGACAGGACACATTTCAGGGTTTACAGTCTCAAAGGAGTTTACAAATGGGCCCATACAACCATGTGAAAAAGAGCAGTCACGTGTGCAGCTCTTGGCGGGGGCTGGGTGGTGGGGAGGGGTGGTTGGGAAATCCTGGGAGGCCAGAAGCCCAAGAACCCTAGAGGCTGAGTGCGTGTGGGCCAAGAAACTGTGAGTCCTGAGTAGACCTAGAGAGGATGCATGTGCACCTTCGCAGAGAAGGGAGACACTCCTCCTCTACCTGCCTCTGACCTGGGGCAAAGTAAGAGAGTGTCCCAGAGTGTGCTCCCTGCCTTTATTCCAGCCGACCCTCCGGTTGGTCCATTGGCTGAGTAAGGCCCACCTGGGTGATGTCATGAGCCTGGGCCCAGTTTGACCTACCCAGCCTGTGTCTCCCACTTGGGGGTTTGAGTACAAGCATGCTCAGTGTGGGGTTTTCATAGGTGTCTAATGGTTGTCTGATTTCTTTCCAATATCCGTTAAAGGACTGGGAGGGTCAATCCCCTGTCCCAAAGCTAGCTTCCTAACACTTGGAGGGATAGTTGACTCCTGGTTACCAGTTCAGAATAAACCTTCTCATATGGCCAGTTCTGTGTGGTCTTGATTGACTTGGAAACTGGGAACAACAACCCTAAATTATTTAAAATTTTACTTTTCTTCCAAACTAAGGTTTAATATCAAATTGCATCTGTACTTGGACTCTAGTCTACTAATTTATTTGACTATTCTTGTATCAATATCGCAATATTTAGATTACCTTAGAATCTACGTAATTGTTACTTAGTAGAGAGAAATTTACAAATATCTCTTCCCATAATTTTCTCCCTATTTTTCTACTTTATGGTAGCCCATGGACTGTGGAGGAGGACTACTCCATAGGATTTATTTAATTTATTCATATTTAATCATTTTATTGGGGAGTCATACAACTCTCATCACAATCAATACATACATCTATTGTATGCAAAGCACATTTGTACATTTGTTGCCATCATTATTCTCCAAACATTTGCTTTCTACTTAAGCCCTTGGTATTAGCTCCTCATACTTCCCCTTCCTCCCTGTTTTCCTCCCCCCCCCCCCATGGACTCTTAATAATTTATAAATTATTATTTTGTCATATTTTACACTGTCCAATTTATCCCTTCACCCACTTCCCTGTTGTTTGTACAGCAGGGAGGAGGTTATATGTAGATCCTTATAATCCTCATAATGTTCTTCCCTCCACTCTCTCAGTATCGCCACCCCTACCACTGGTCTTGAAGGGATCATCTATCTTGGATTCCCTATTCTTCCGGTTCCTACCTGTACCAGTGTACATCCTCTGGTCTGGTTGGGTATGTAAGGTAGAATTGGGATCCTTTAGGTCCCTAATCTGTACTGCCCCTCATTTATAATGATATAATTTTTAGTTCTTTGATGCCTAATAACTTGATCTCTTTGACACCTCAGGGTCACATAGGTTGGTGTGCTTCTTTCATGTGGATTTTGTTGCTTCTGAGCTAGATGGCTGCTTGTTTACCATCAAGCTTTTAAGACCCCAGCCGGGCACCATCAGCTTTCTTCACACTTTTGCTCATGCACACATTTGTCTTCAGTGATCGTGTCAGGAGGGTGAGCATCATGCAATGCCAATTTATAGAACAAAGTGTTCTTGCATTAAGGAAGTACTTAAGTGGAGGCCCAATGTCCATCAGCTGTCTTAATACTCACGTTATAAGTATATGCATGTAGCTCTGTGGCAGTCATGTGCTTATGTTAATTTTATGATTGAAATGTAGGGGTGGAGACTAGCCTGTTAATCTGGAGATAGCCATTGAGTAGTCAATGAGGCCTCTATGTGGACATGGCTTTCTCCTGAGACTTCTGGGAAATCTCGGGATATTTCCCTCGTGAAGATGAGAAGCTATCTTCCCCAGGTGTTGGGAGTTAGTTTCAGAGACGATTAATCACGGAAAAGACAAGATGCAGCCTGTCCAAGAAGTTGGAGGTGTCGGTGGAGAGACCACATGGCTTTGCCCTGATGAATGCAGACCTCTGAAGCTGGAGTGGCATGCTGTTGATGGACCCTGAGCCCTGGAAACGAGGAGCCATGGGGGGACCCCTGCCAGCACTGGGATTCTGCACCCACTGGCCTGTGACTTTGTGAGTTGGAAGGAGACTTTATAGACTGATTTTGGGCATATGAGTTAATATCAGATCTATGACTTTGAACTGGACTGGGTTGGGATGCCTTCTCAGTGTCACATTCTTTTTGTATATAAACCCTTTTCCTTATACCTTTATACATGTCTATTGAATTTGTTCCTCTAGTCTACCCACAGTGACACAAGCTCTATTTCTCCATCATGTATAAGCAGATTTACCTATGTACATGCCTATATTTAGAACTGTATAAATACCCTTTACCTCCCAGTTCTTTCCTCTATTTCCTTTTACTTTTCTCTTGTCCCACTATCTTGCTCAGTTTTCATTTGATTTTCAGTAATTTCGCTCTGTTACATTATTCTTGATTAATCCCTATCAGGCCTCTCACACCCACCTTGTCACTGATTTTGGATCACTTGTTATTCCCTTATCCCTGAGTTGGTTAACACCACCTCCTTTTCCCCACATCCACATCTCCCATGTCCCCCCAGAACCATCAATACCATTGTTTTCTCCTCCTGACTGTTCATCCAGCCTATCTTATCTAGATTAACTTGCAGAGATAATAATACCTTTCTTGCTATTTTAACATGATTTTATATCCCTTTGAAAACTTTGGATTCACATTCTAAAATAATTTGTAATCATACTTCATTTGGGAGAATTGACAGCTTCATGATAGTGAATTTTTTCATTCAGAAACATTTATTTGCCATCTGTTTGGTTTCCTAAAATACAAATTTAAAGTTGTATTATTTCCCCAAGTACTACTTTCGCTGAATTTTAAAGGCTTGATATGTAATTATCTTATTTTCAGTGGCCTTTAAATGATTTGAACACTTAATTATGATTTTTTTCTTTAAGAGTTATTTGAAAGAATTTTATATGTTTCAAAAGTTTGTGGGAAAGTGGAATAAAGAATAATATAATTTTCCCATGACATTTTCAAAGCCCTCTCATACAGTTAAATGGAGTGGATTATTGTTGTTGGTATTCATTTCTAACCTTGGTTTAAAATTACATGCTTTGGAGATTCAGTACATGACATGCAAATTATTACTGGAGATAACTTAAATCTATGCAATTTGCTTTGCAAATTTAGGTAAAATTAACAAACTTTATGGAAAGTATAATCCAAAAAAATAATACAACAAGAGTTTGAGAATTTAAACTGCCTGATTTTTATAGGAAAAAACAAAAGCAAGAAAAGTGTCAAAGTAGTACAACCCCCACAAAATCAATACCTCAAGGTGATATTACAGGAACTTGGTAAAAAATAATTAGGGAGCAGATAATTCCAGTTCTAAGAATACTTCTTTGGTGCAAGCATTGAAAACCTCAACTACTAGCTGACAATTTGGACCCACCCTAAACTGCAGGAGACAGGCCTGATGATTGGCTTCTAAGATGTCACAGCTTGAAAACCACCTGGAGCAGTTCTACTCAGAAGAGGAGATCTCTGTGAATCAGAATAGACTTCCTGGCAACTATCAACAATATGTACTTGAAAAAGATAAAGAAACAGATGTAGACTTAGCCCCCGTGTATTAAGCCCTTCTGACCTTGGACCAGGAATGTGAATAACTTTGCTAAAATGCAGAACACATTGGAAAGTGGATTATTGCAATTGCAGCTAGGTTAGAATTTAGCACTCTATCATTTTATCTACCTTATGATCCACTTAAATTTGTTCTAGCTTTTAATATTTTCTGATTTATTTTCAAGTTGAGGCTTTTATCTATTTTACTTTGTTTTTCTTGTTAACTTTCTTGTTTGTTTTTCAAATGTATTTCTGTACATGAAATCCAAAATAGGTAAATCTATAGAAACAATAACCAGATTAATGGTTCTGTTAGTACCCCTATGGAACCATTGATCCAGCAAGAGAGGTTCTGGTACACACATGGTCATGAGTATCAGAATGAAGAAAATGTTGTGAAACTGACTGTGGTGATGATTGTACAACTCTTCTTGATGCAATTGAAGTATTTATTGAATTGTGTGATGTGTGAATTGTATGCCAATAAAACTGATGGGGGTGGGGAGGAGAGAAAGAAATATAAACAAAATATCTATATTCTCTTTATGAAATTAGCATAAATAAAGATGTATCCCACTTATAAATGTAAATGCTATAATGTTAAATGGAAACATTTGGGAACTGAATCTAGAGTAATATGATGTCCAGGTAGGGCAGGCTTGCTTTAGTTCAAAGTGTTTGCCAATGCAATTTTAAAAAGGAGAATGTATCAGATGTATGAAATTGGAAAGAAAAGGATAGGCTATTGCTATTTTCAAATTATATCAAGGTTTAGTCAGGATTATATGTATTAATATAATTCATAAAATTAAGAGTTCTGAGTATGATAAATATTGATCCTTTAAATGCTGAAAAAGCATTTGTAAAGTATATTCCTTTTGTTTTTATAAGTAATTATTTATTAAAACCAAACTTTGAGAGGGAGAGTCTTTATAGGAGATGAAAGAGTTTTAATTTTCCTTTTCAATTAAAATTTTTAAAAGAACTTCAATAGTGAAAGAAGGATACGTGGTTCAAAATTATTCTTTCTACACCAATTCTGGGAATGATGCAGAATCCTGCAGCATTTTGATCTGTTACTCAGGGAGTCACCGAGTCCAGGCCAACTTGATGGCCACTAATAACAACTAAACAATATAGTATATATGCAGGAAAATGTACAGGTTGTACACAATTTGGTGAAGCTTCACGAAGTAAACACACCTGTCTAATGATCACCTGATTCAATAAAATAATCCTTCTACCCTGTGCTTTATCCCCACTACCTGGAATTTTAATGGCAATTTGGAAAGCCTTTCATATCTAGAACAGGAAAGTGTGGGGGCCTGAAGGGCATTAGCTTGTATTCCTCCATAAATCTATTTACATGTCTATTTGGATACACGTAAAGCTGAGTTTCACAGGGACAGGTTTTGCTATGGCAAAATCATTCCTAAATTAAAATGAAAAAAGGAAAAAGAGCATAAACTATGTAAGTGGACCAGATGTAGATTCTTCCCTAAAGTGGTCAAACAAAGCTACCTCAGCTCCCAGATCAGATATGGAGGTGTTAGCCAATGGAGAAGCAACCTCCCCCATTGTCCTTGTCCCCTCCATCCACAAAATCTTGCCAACCAGATATCCTGGTTGGCAGCAGCAGCAGTGGCTGCTGCGGATGGAGTTGAGAACAGGGTCAGCAGTGACGTGGGGTGGGGGAGGGGGGTGTCTCCACTCTCAGTGGATAGTGAGGACCTATGAGCTGAGCACGTGGCAACCAGAGACTGTAGATGTAGGAGCTATGGATGGAGGTGGGGGAAGAGTAGGAGCAGAGAAGCTGGCCCACAATCGTCATCAGCGGTGCGCATGCACGCGGAGGTGCTCTGCTCCAAAGCAGCTCACCACTGGTCAGGAGTGAAGGGAAGCACAGTCACAGCATGACAAAAATTTCTTCACTGACTTTTAGAACATTGATTGAGGCCTTTACTTTGTTACTCATTATTTGTATTTGATATAATGAATATTTCTCAATATGCCATTGCTCTTGTATATAAAGCTCTTTCTTATATACATCTGAGTGTCTCTGGATTTGTTTCTCTAGTCTACTCATACAAACATCAGGAAGGAAGGAATGTTAATCAATGATTGTAAGGAACCTAGGGAGACAATAGATCAGATTTTATGTTCTTGGGTAGACATTATGAATATGTTTTTACCCAACTCTTGATGAAATACGCTATGGGTGAGGCGCCACAATGACCCAGGGGCCACACCAGAGGGACTTAACATAGAGTCCTGATTGAATGAACTGAGCCTTGACTCAAAGCTGCCTGTACTCTTGGACTGACGACTGGGGTACTCTGATTGGAGAGGAAGCAGATTATGACTGCCCCAGAGCTGTGGAAGTGGTGATCATTGTTCCTTGGGGGGAATCCCTGGCTTGATGAATGTCCAATGGAAAGGGTCCAATGGAAAGAGAATCACCATTGCATTTAGTACCTCGAATAGCTCCCTTGCATTGATATGACAGGCTTTGATCTGTTGGGCAGGAATCTGCACTTGGAAGAATTGATCCAGGAAGTTTTCCCCTGCACCAATCCCCAGGCTCAAGGTGAACAGAGCTCAAGCAATTGGGAGATCTAACCATGCAGAGCAATAACTCCTGGGGTGTGGCTTGAGGGAGAATGGTACTCACCCAGATGCCTAATACTGGCAGTGTCTGGAGTTCTGTGTTATTGAAAAAATTGTTCAAGTTATCAATGCCATTGCCATACACTCTGGAGAGATGATTGATAATGTTTTTCTCTTTCACTTCTTTGGATTTTTGTTTACTGCCTTCGGTTTATTTGTTTTTGTTTTGTTTATTTGTTTGCTGGTTGGTTTATTGTTCTTGTTGTTGGTATTATGGGGTTTTGATTTTGTCATAGCACAAAATCTTAAAGGCTGTAGTCTTAAAGGCTTGTCTTCAAAAAAGCAACCATCTATGTGAGGAGTCACCTAAGTCCACAGGGAGAAAGCACACCAGCTTGGTAATCCAAAGATCACAGTAACAAAATCCAAATATAATGAAGAAAAAGTACTGCAACTTAAATTGTGAACACCCAATTTGTAGAAGGCTATGCAGGACATTTGGAGCCCAAAACCTATCTGCAAAGTATCTTGTCAGATGAAGACACTGGCAAATTCCCCTCTAGCCACAGGCAAGGGTCTTGAACAGGTTTGCTATTGAGATAATCATAAACTTGATTATGCTGGGTCAAAATTGATACTTGGTCAATTGACCTCCTTCTTGACTCAACCTGAATTTGTTCTAGGCTCAAGTATTTCTTGCTGGCACCATGACAAAAATTTCTTCACTGACTTTTAGAACATTGATTGAGGCCTTTATTTGTTACTCATTATTTGTATTTGATATAATGAATATTTCTCAATATTCCATTGCTCTTGTATATAAAGCTCTTCCTTATATACATCTGAGTGTCTCTGGATTTGTTTCTCTAGTCTACTCATACTAACACAAAAGAGCCAGTAAATTAATAGATATTGTGATAATGTTTCCCAGAAAAATGAGAGAAAGAACAGGAATGGATTCAAATTTGAAAATAAAGATTATATATATGAAACAGAGTATAAAGTAAAACAATGAAAATGAGAGAAGATTAAAAAAGAAAAAAAGGGGGAGAGAGAGAAATGAAAGAGGGAAAAGAAAAAAATTAGAAAGTACTGCTTGGTTGGAGATAGGTGAGTCTTCCTGAGTAGATGTGCATGTGGGAAGAAGTGGAGGGAAGATAAATGAGAAGGGAGGGAGGGAGGAAAGAAGGGAAGAAAGAAAGAAGGAAGGGAGGGAGGAAGGAAGGAAGGAAGACAGAGAAAACAGTGCGTGGGTAGGGACACTCCGGATCAGGCAAGCTGGGGATTGTAATGGTGAGGAGTGGAGGAGGCAGGCTTGAGAGGGAACTTGGGAAGAGGAATCAGAACAAAGAAGGGGAAAGCGAAGGCAAAAGCGCTGCTTGGGGAGGGACATCCTGGTTGGCAGCAGCAGCAGTGGCTGCTGGGGATGGAGTTGAGAACAGGGTCAGCAGTGACGTGGGGTGGGGGGGGGTGTCTCCACTCTCAGTGGATAGTGAGGACCTATGAGCTGAGCACGTGGCAACCAGAGACTGTAGATGTAGGAGCTATGGATGGAGGTGGGGGAGGGGTAGGAGCAGAGAAGCTGGCCCACAATCGTCATCAGCGGTGCGCATGCACGCGGAGCTGCTCTGCTCCAAAGCAGCTCACCACTGGTCAGGAGTGAAGGGAAGCACGGTCACAGCATCGGATTCTATTGGGGAAACCATGAGAGCTGTCAGTGTCCGCCAGCGGAGTGACCAAAGCCCGCATGCATGACTGCACCTCCTCTCCGTACTCATATGTTCCTAGAACATCTCATTTGGAACACCCTTGATCTACTTAGTTTTGGAGTTGTTTTTTTAATTTCCGGAGAGTCCTGCATGTCCCTGTCACTGGGATTCCCCCTAGTTATTGAAGAGGTCTTACTTGGCATCTCACTTGGTAGCCATGTTCCCTCAGCGACTTGCTGCCTTGATTTCTAGGAGGGAGATTAAGTTTCCTGATCTGTATTAGTCCTAGTATTAGGGAGATTAGTATTCTGGTACATCCACATTTTGCTCATTTGTGTCTGACCTGGTTGTAGTCAGTTGGCCCTGACTGAACTGGGAAGACCTGGCTGGAAGCCCTGATATAAACATGGCGGCTTAGTGGGAGAAAATCTTGACCCGTCACTGTCATCGAGATTATAGACGAAAACATGTCCATGGACTAGTTCTCCTCTGTCCCTTGGTGTTATGAATTAGTGTGGATTTGATAGCTCCTAACAATAGCAACAATGTTTGCTCTTGACCGGCCTCTAAACTTCCCTCCCAAACTGAGCCAAAGTAATGGTCTGTGGGAGCCCTCAGGGAACAATGGCTAAGAACAAAGGCTGCTGTTTGAAAGGTGAGTGACTAGAACTCACAAGGGGCTTCACAAGAGAAAAGGACCTGGAAATGTGTGTCTGCAAAGGTCACATCCAAGGAGACCCCACGGACGGGGCAGCACCATTGTGTCAGACAGGTTGGTTAGGAGTCACTGATTCAACAGCACACAACAGCAGCCACAACTGGGCTTCATCTTCCTGGTTCTGCTCCTCAAATCCCTATCCCACAAGTAAAGCCCTCATTCGGGCAGGCCAATCAAAGGCATTCGTCTATTCTGCTATTGCCATTCATGTGTTGTGAGTGGAAAGTAAAAAAACCTATTTAATTAACAAAATATTTGATAATTCTACAACTTTCACATAGACAGTTCAGTGGGATTGATTGGGTTCATCGTGTTGTACAGCCATCACCGTAATCCTTTTCCCTATCATTTTACTACCATTAACAGAGATCCGATGTCCCCTCAGCAATAGATCTCCCCATGCCTCCTGTTCATCCCCGCTAGCTAAGCACTAATAAAATGTGGTCTGTATGCATTTGCCTATCCCAAATACTTCATTTATGTGGAATAATATAGTGCTGTCTTTTTGTCTCTGATCTATTCTACTCAGCAAAATGTTTTTGAGGTTCATCCATATTACAACATGTTTCAGATCTTCATTTCTCTTTATGAGTAGATAAAATTTCATGGTATATGTATGTAACAAATTTATTCATTTTATTGATGAACATTTAGGCTGTTTCCATTAAAATGTTGTCTTTTTCCTTTTATATTTATCTCATTTTCAATGGTTTTCTTATTCTCAAAGGGTTTCCATGGGGATCTGAGCAAAGCACTGAGAGATGCAGTTCTTACATGTCTTCACACTCCCCACAAGGTAGTTTTTTACAGCGTAGGGGTTAAGATTTTTCTTCATTTCTTTTTCATTGTTCTTTTACAAGTTATATTAGGTAGATCCAAACTACTGAGACAGAGGGAAGAAAAATGTACATATTAACAAAGGATGCTATACTCAGTCATTAGAATTTTAAAGTTATTGTCTGATGGTAAAAAATATATTATACAAATTTGTAAAGGTCTCAGAGAAAATTTAGGTGGATATGAATATTGTATGAAATTATATGGGATCAAATAGCTCAGCACATGCTCTTAGAGACATTTTAATGTTGGAGTTGCTCTTAAGAATTATTAACTAGTGAATAATTAAAATGTTGACAGAATGAATTCAAGGTCAATTAGCTTGGTTGCAGATAAAATTTCCTAAGAAATGCAAGACTGCTAACAAGGGCAATTAATATGATTTTACTTTGCATAATAAAAAATTCTATGTGGGTTCCCAAGTTTTCATTTCCTAGGAAACAATGGCAAGTTTTCATGTTTAAAGTGGGAACTTGAGCCTAACAGTAGGCATATTCAGTACTCAAGATGCAAGTGGGGAAATAGTAGAGTACTAATATCTGACATTTGAATAAGCCTTAATATTTTCCAAATACATGTTATGGCCCTTGCAGCCAGACTGGTAAAGCCAAAGTCTATGGATAACAATTTGCACAGTGGTAGATTCTTTAGGAGGTGAGTGGCACAAATGCTGAGTGCACGGTAGCTCACATACACATCTCTTCTACAGGAGAAAGACCTGATGATCTGCAGAGGGGAAAATGACAGCCAAGGACAGTGAAGTGTGCAGGGCAGTTCTCATCTGTCGCATTGGGGTCACGAGGAGTGGGTATACACTGAAGCCACCAAAGAACAACAACTCCGTTCCTTTCTCTTCTAATGGATACGTTCATGAATTCAAACAACCAACTTGACATCTTTATACCAAATGAACTAGCTAAGTGGTCAATTCAATTGACTTGACCCGTCCTCCCAATAATAAGCAGATACTTTCTGTGGCGATGTTTGTCAGTCTGTGCCTTACTGCAGTCAGTACTATTATTAGTAATAGGAATAACAATAACATCAATTATTATAATCAGAGAGATCACAGTCTTGGAAAGCTGTATGAACTGTTCCACCTGGTCTAGACAGTCATTACGAGTCAGCACAGACTTGATCTCAATGAGTTGTCTTTTTTTATAGCCAGAGATTATCATCTCAAGTCAACATTTCAAAAAACAGGGTGGTCAACACCACCTCCTTCCCCCCCACCTCCCAATCTTCCATGTCTCCCTGGAACCATCAGCCCAGGGATAAGGGAACAATAAATGATAAAAAATCAGTGACAAGGTGGGTGTGAGAGTCCTGATAGGGATTGATGAAGAGTAATGTAACAGAGAGAAATTACTGAAACACAAATGAAGGCTGAGCATGATAGTGGCACAAGAGGAAAGTGAAAGGAAATAGAGGAAATAATTGGGAGGCCAAGAAAATAGAGGAAACAACTGGGAGGCTATGGGCATTTATAGAGGTCTAATACAGGCATGTACATAGGTAACATATATTTATATATGACGATAGATATGTGTGCATATACTTATAGAGTTAGTATTAAGAAAGCCAATGGACATTGGACCTCCACTCAAGTACTTCATCAATGCCAGAACACTTTGATGTATTGAATTGGCCTTCCGTGATGCTTACCCTCTGGACACGATTACTGAAGACAAATGTGTACATAAGCAAAAGTGGTGAAGAAAACTGGTGGTGTCCGGCTATCAAAAGATATAGCATCTGGGGTCCTAAAGCCTTGAAAGTAAACAAGTGGTAATCTAACTCGGAAGCAACAAAGCCCACATGGAAGAAGCACATCAACTTATGTGACCACAAGGTGTCAAAGGAATCTGTTATCAAGCATCAAAAAACTAAAAATCATATCACTGTGTGCCCACCTTCCTGATATGATAACAAGATAAATGTGTGCATAAGCAAATGTGGTGAAGAAAGATATCAAGAAGCAACAAAGCCCACATGGAATAAGTACAGCAGCCTGTGTGACCATGAAGTGTCGAAAGGAATCTGGTGTCAGGCATCAAAGAACTAAAAATTATGAATGAGGGGTAGTGCAGATTAGGGACCCAAAGCCCATCTGTAGGTGAAGCGACATCCGCTTACAAGAAGGGTTGTGAGGAGGAGATAAGCAGTCAGGGTACAGTGTAGTTACAATGAAATATGCAACTATCCTAATTCTTCCTCCCCTCCCACTCCACCCCGACTATCATGATCCCAATTCCACCTTACAAATCTGGCTAGACCAGACAATGTACACTGGTACAGATAGGAACTGTAAACACGTGGAATCCGGCACAGATGATCCCTTCAGGACCAGTGGTGAGAGCAGTAATACCAGGAGGGTGGAGTAGAAAGGGGGAACTGATTACTATATACAACCTCCTTCCTGGGTTACGGACAATAGGGAAGTGGGTGAAGGGAGACATCAGACAGTGTATGATATGACAAAAATAGTAATTTATAAATTATTAAGCGGTTATGAGTGAGGGGGAGCAGGGAGGGAGGAAAAATATGAGGAGCTAATACCAAGGGCTTAAGTAGAGAGCAAATGTTTTGTGAATGATTATGGCAACAAATGTATAAATGTGCTTTGCATACGATGGATGGATGGATAGATGGATGGATGGATTGTGATAAGAGTTGTATGAGTGCCCAATAAAATGATTGTATATATATATATATATAGTGTTTTTTAAACTAAATTAATCCAAAGACCACAAAAGAGAGAAAGAGAGAGAGAGAGAAATGTCTTTAGTACTCAAGGCAGTTGTGCAAAATCACACAGCAAAGTAAATCTAAGAAATGTCCTATCCTTCTTACAGTTTGGCTTCCCATAATTGGTGATGCCAATTGAGGATAATTTTATGGACATAATGGACCATAAAATATCTTGAAGTGAAATGTTCTGATGACCAAGTGGGAAAAAGTGCATAATAATTTTACCAAAGGGAAAAGATTATTTTCATTTTTAATTTACTTAAAAACATGTAGATGACCTTTTATTGTCTACTCAGCTTTATGAAGACCACTCAGTCCTTCAAGGAAAAATTAACTCTCATAATTATTTTGGAGACATTCATGTATTGATGACCTGAGGAGGAACATTTTGCTTTCCTTTTCCTGGAGGCAGTGTGACAACTAATGCTTCTCACTACAAAAATCTATTCGGTTACCAGAAAGAATCTTGATCAGCTCGAAGCCCCACGATTTCCAGTGTAAAAAGAAGTACTTTCTCAGAGCCAAGTAAAGATGGTTTCAAAGTTCAATGTTCAAGAGGCAGGGACTCAGGAGATGTTTCTCCTCTTTGTGACAGGGAACCATCATGGCCTTTATTTGGAATTTAATCTGTGACATTAAAAAAGAAAAAAATCCATTTCCACATCAGCAAGGTATTTCCTAACTTTCCCTGAGGACAGACAACCACATGATTGCCCAAATCATGTAAAAAGTGCCAGCAGTCAGTCTCAGGACTTATAACAGGCCCTGTGTGGACCAGCAACGAAGTCTCATTGCATTCATCTTTTGGCTTGTGCTCCATTTTGACAAATCACTCAGCAGGCTGTCAGATACAACAATCTCCCTCGAGGAAATCAGTGTTTCATATCACGGCTTTCCTACCTAAATGAAACTTTGGATCTTTGTAATTTGGTGTCAAGTCCTTTCTTCACTCAACCTATAGCAGGAAATTTACCTCCCCTCCGTAGAGAAAGGGTTTTTAGCAGAAGACTTGAGTTCTTGTGTGTATAGTTCCTCTCATCAGCATTTAGCTCATTTGAGCCTTTTGCAGTTTCATGGCTCACTAGTGTGAGCTGGGATGAAATACATCTTAGGCTCTGTTAGGTCAGATCTAGACAGGGCACTCACACTGGCCAGAGCCAGTTGGTATTCAGTAGTCTCAGTAAAGGGCTATAAACAGCAGCCCGACAGATTATGTGATAGTCTGGCAGCCATGTAACCTTGTATTAATTTGTGGATCAAATGAGTGAAGAGGTGGAGTGTTGCCTGTCAATCTGGAGATAGCCAATGACACCTCTGTGTGGGCATGGCTTTCTCCTGAGAATTCTGGGAAATCTGGCTATATTTTCTTCTTGGAGTTGAGAGGCTCACAACTCAGTTCCGTGGAGATGCTCTCCTGACAAGACACACGCCCTGTGCGACATCCCGGAGGAGAAGTCGTATGGGCTTACCCTGATGGCCTCTAAAGCCAGACAAGCTATGTAGAGACTCTTGCCAGAGCTGAGATGCTTGAGAAGCCACAGAGAGGCCTCCGCCAGCGCTGAGATTCTTACAACACCACTGGATCCTAAGACTTTCTCATCCTCTGGCCCGTGATTGTCCTGCACTTGATGTTATTGCATGTGCCTCATGAATCTTCAGACTGGTATTGGACATATGGACTAACATCAGATTTGTGGGCTTGAACTGGACTGGGTTTGGAGTTTTCTCAATGTCCAATTGCTTTTGTATGTAAAACTCTTTCTTATTCACATATGTATGTTTATGACTTTGTTTCTGTAGTCTACCCGGACTAACAGAGTTTGATTCACTGAGAAAGAGAGAGACCAAAAGAAAAAAAAATGTTTAGTCAGTTAAGTCATGAACTTTCAGACATGGTAAATAGATGTTTCTGAAAGCACCACCATCAAGGGAAAAAACCAAAAACGTTTTTAAAAGCTGTTAGAGCACATGGAGTGTCAAAATGTGTGAGCCTATTACCCCATATAAACACACAGAGTCAAACCATGATAGCAGATAGTAAAATAGAGGGTTTATTCCAGTGCCAGGAGTGAACCAACACAATGCTTTTATACCTATTACCTTGGTGATTTTTCACAATGACTCTATGAAGCATGGTCTATATTTTTATCCTTAATGGGTTAAGCATTGGGCTGCTAACCTTAAGATCAATGGTTCAAAGTCACTTGCCAATACATATAGGAGAAAGATGAGATTGTCTGTTTCCATAAAGACTGCATTACTGTGAAGTGACACTTGCACCAGTACCCGTACCACTTTCCCTAAACATGTCTCAATAGCCCAAATTAAAGTGAACATCAAAACAGTCACCTCGTTGTTTCAGTCCTGCATCACTTTGGTAAAGACAAGCTCTGTGGTCTGAGTAACGGGACCAGTGCTTCACTTCACCCACGTGTGACCAGGTGCTCAGTCTTTTGTCTGTTCTGTGCCAACGAGTGGAGAAGCACTTGGTGAGCTGTCTTCCAGGAAGCCAACGATCAGCTAGATGACACCGATGTGAACCCTCTGTGACGCAAGACACCGAAGGTTAAGAGTATATCTTCTCCTATGGGTTACACTCGTTTCACATCTCTGCTGGCAAATTGTTGGATTTTGACTCAAGATGCCACTTTGCCAAATGCAGAAATGACTTCGGGCAACTCATCCCCTAGCCAGTCAATTCCTTTATCTATGAGACAGACGCTGAAATGCAGACCTTTGAACGTTATGACCCAAAGTCACCCACAGACAGGCCTCTAATCCTTTCGACAAGCAGTTCTGTGTCCTGGTATTGCCGGAGTTCGTTCTTCTGCTGCTAACTGAACCCACCAGCAGCTCTGCAGTAGAAACGTCCTGGGGTTCTGCTCACCCAGAGAGTCTAGTTTTGGAAACTCTGGGGATGTCCCACTCTGTCTTAAAATGTCTCCCTGACTAGGAAAACATTCAACAGCAACAGGGTTTTTTTTGGTTTGTTTGTTATTTTTATCCAGAAAGTTACACAGTTGACCCACCAGCTGGAATTTCAATAAATGCCAGTTCTTACTTAAGCAAGGAAATCCTTGTCTTTGCTCATATCAAAGCATAAGGTTTTGCTATCTGAATGCCTGTGCATTCTGATTCTGATCATTCTAATCAATTCAGTTTCATTCAGGCAAGTTGTATTTTTCAGGTAGGTGGGTAATGGGGGTGGTCCTGAAATCTTTTTTCTCTAAAAGTGTCTTATCCTCCTATTAGAGTGGAAGTTCTACAAGGTCCAGAAGTGGTAAGGTGATTTATCTCAAATACTTGCCACATCATAGGTGCTCAAGAAATCTTAGTGAAGCACATGCATTGATGAAGTACATAATCAGACTTTCCAATCACCCAGCTCACTGTCACCAAGTCCATCTGGACTCCTGGGGACCAACAGGGCAGAGTCGAACTGTTCCTGTGTGTCTCCTGGACTGCAGATCTTTAAGGAAGTAGAAAGCCTCACATTTTCTCTCATGAAGCTGCTGGCAGTTTCAAACCACTGACATGGAGATTAGCAGCCACGACTCCACCAGGGCTTCTGTGGAGACTTCAGAAAGAAGTGACCTCCTTTAGGCCTTGAATCACACAATTCTGGACTAGAGTCCCTGTTCAGATGGTGTGATGTGGGGTCCAGCAACTCGCCCGATGCCGCCAGGGCTCCTCAAAACAGTTCTCACCGTTTAGTTCATTTCAACAAGCAGGTAAAAGTATGACAGACACACATGGGCAGATTTCTCCACAACTACAGTCGCTCTTCATTCACTGGGATGTCCAGCGAGGACTTTGAATTTGGAATACAAACTTTGGGAGCTGGAAGCAGGTAGTAAGGTAAACTCTCTTTAACAGTTCCTTATGTCTTCCCAGTAACCTTCAGCAGGGAGGAAACGTCGGTTATCAGCCCCCTGCTTAGATTCTACCCATCTGGCAGGGAGTGGAGCCACTGGGACTGACAGAAATGCTATGGGAGCAGGTGACGACATGCACAGTGCCTTAAACTGTTATTTATATCCATCTGCTCTGGTCCCAGCAGTTTCCATTGCAACTTTCCTCTGGAATTCCTGGGGCTGGGAAACAGCCGCTTCAAAGTCTCCTGCTTAAAGAAAACGGAGACTGACCTTTAGCTAGCAGTGTGTTTGGCAGGTTAGCCTGGTTGGTTGCTGGGGCGCTGGTTCTGGAGAAACATCTCCGTCCTGTGGCATGGGCTTGTGGTGGGGGCCCCCTCCGCACTGTAAAGGATCCTGGGTTTTGAAGAGGCTCAAGAGGGATGTTGCGCCCATCTGTCTGCAATACTGTCTTGCAGGTCCCAAAGAGAGTGCCAGCCCCAGCCAGAGGGAAGCCCCGCTGTGTGGTGCCCAGTGGGGGGATCCTGAGGGACAGATTAAAGGGACAGCTTACAGGGCAGCTCTGGATTGATGTTTCCAAGGAAAACTGATATTGCCTGTCACCAGCATCATCCTTGCACTGGCAGCGGGACTGCAGGAAAAGAACATACTGATGAGTCCTGGCAGAGCACTTCCCAATACTCCGTGTTTGCAAAGTGACTCTTAGTACAGTCTCTCAGCGTGTGGTAACCTCCAACCATAAAATTATTTCTGTTGCTACATCATAACTCTAATTTTGCTACTGTTATGAATCGCAATGTAAATATCTCATAGGCAGGATGTGTTTTTTATTGTTCAATTGTATGTTCAATCACAAATCGAACATAATGAAAGCATAGCGATTAACCACAAAAATAACATTTAACTATAGATGATGAAATATTTACTTCTAATGACAAACGAAATTTTGTCTTGACGTGTGGAATAGCATGGGTAACAGTCTTCACACCGGGTACTCGTATGTGGGCAGACGGACCTGGAGATGATAGAGGAGGGTGTCTCCATTCCTAAGACCATGGAAAATATGTGTTTTCCAGTGGTCTTAGGCATCCCCTGTGTGGCGGTCATGCATTCGAGATGTCAATTTCATGATTGAGATGTAGGGTTGGAGTCTAGCCTGTTAATCTGGAGATAACCATTGAATAGCCAATGAGGCCTCCGTGTGGGCATGGCTTTCTCCTGAGAATTCTGGGAAATCTCACAGCATTTCCCTCATGGAGATGAGAGGCCATCTCCCCAGTTGTTGGGAGTCAGTCTCCGAGATGACGAACTATGGACAACACAAGATGGCAGTGTCCCAGGAGCTGGAGGAGCTAGAGGAGAAGCCACACAGCCTTACCCTGATGGAACCAGACCTCTGGATCTGAAGAAGCTCAGTGGAGACCCCCGCCAGTGCTGAGTTGCTTCTATCACCCCTGGATGCTGTTAATGGACCCTGAGCCCTGGATGCAAGGAGCCATGAGGAGACCCCTGCCAGTGCCGGGACTCTGCACCCATCAGCCTATGACTTTGTGAGTCGGAAGGAGACTTTGTAGACTAGTACCAGGCAAATAAGCTAATATCAGACTTAACACTTTAAACTGGACTGGGTTGGGATGTTTTCTCAATGTTCCATTCCTTTTGTATATAAACCCTTATATCCATATGTGTGTCTACGAATTTGTTTCTCTAGTCTACCTGGACTAGCACACCCTGTAAAAGGATCGTTCAACTCCCAAAGGGGTTGCATCCCTAGAAGCCAGCGTTTGGTAGGAAACTCTCTTAGCATCCCTTCAATGCCATTACTGCATGAATCAGTCTGCCGTTCAAGTGGCATGCTTTAAGAGAATACCAAATAAGAATGCTATGACTATAACTGAGGTCACTGGGGGGACTTGATACCTTCATTCTGGCATTATGATGTTGTTCTTATCTTGGAATTGGTGACCCCAGGACAATGGAGCTGAATTCTGCTTGGGCCACAGCATCCCCATGACTGACTGTGTACATCAGACTGTTGAGTCCATAGATGTTTGTGGTTAATTTTCAGAAACAGGTCAAGGGGCATTTATTCCTACTTCATCTTATTCTAGAAGCATCATGAAAACCTGTTCAGCATCATAGCAATGCACAAGTCCCCACAGAAAGAAGATGGTCACTACACTTGTATTGCATTACTGGAGTTGAACGCTGGTCTCCGGCACAGAAAGGGTGAATTTTATTACTGAACCACGATGGCCCCTACCTTTCCCAAGGTGGAACTGACCATAGCTGGCTCTTCAGGAGGAGAATGAGTGGTAAAAGAAGACAGGGCCAGAGAGAGCCTGGGTAGGGAAAGGACAGGGCTATGTGGAGAGATCGTGCCGAGGGTGCAGATGTCCAGAAAATAGGAACAAATTAGTGTGAGATGTAGCAGGTCTCCCAATCCACAGAGCTCTTGTTCACAGATGAGAGGAGGCAGTCAGAATCCAAACCTTCAGCTTCTGGACATTTCCTTCACAACAGGATCTCAATCAAAAGCTACATAAGTGGCAGCATAGGAAGCAGGGTTAGAATCCCAGTCAACAAAACAGGCTCTGGACAGTGCTCAAACCCAGGGGAAGGTGGGGTTTGAGAGTGAGCTCCGAGAGGCAGAGAGTATGGGTTTCTTTGGTCTGTGTCTGTAACTGGGTGCCAAGGATAGTGCCTGATATGAACATGCAGCTAAGAAATATTTTTCGAATGAACAGATGGAAGCAAACAGAACAAAAGCCAAGCCATCCGTCCAGAGCCAACACAGGGTGGGGTGAGCAGGCTAAAATTTGGTAGGTGTGTGGGTGCTAAGTATAATAAGGGTCCACGGGCTTAATACTGCAGAACCAATTAATTCCAGACCACATGAGTGGGTGGGTTGAGTTTGAAGGACTATGACCTATTCATGGCACAAGTTATTCAGGAACTGCCCAGCATAAGGCTTTCTGTTATAGGGTGGACACCCGTTACCCCATCCTAAAGGCCTAACAGCAATTGATCTTGACAGTTGAGTCTTGGAGGTGATTTCCTAGAAGGGGTTCTCAGTCCTTGATTTGACATCCCTGTTTTTATCATGAACTATACCTGAACACCCAAGAATACAATGTTTACAGCATTGTATTACCAGACCCTGTCGCCATGGTACCCCCAGCGATCTCAGAGAAGAACAGGGTTTCATAGGGTTCTCAGTAGCTTATTTTTCAGAAGTAGATCTCTCTAAGAAAGTAGGACTTTCTTCCAAGGGGTCTGGTTGGATTTGAACCTATAACCTCTTTAGTTAGTCAAACCTGTTAATCATTTGAATCGCCCAGGGATTCGCACAACATCATAGACTTAAAGAATCCGAAAGTTGGAAGGGGGTTTTGAAGACCATTTGATCCAACCTTCTTGTCATACAAATAAGGAAACTGGGGCCAAAAGAAGATAAATGATCTGTTGAATCAGGTCCAAAGTTTTTTCTTCTTTAAATTGTTTGGTTTTCACTTTACATATGATTTTTTAATTTGTCTTGTGCCCCTCCCTAGACTGTTAGCTCCCTGGGGGGAGCTATTTTTGCAATATCACCTTCTTAAGAACCCATGACATAATTTTTTTTTTGTTTTTTTGGGCATCACTGCCCTTTGGTGGTGGGAGTAGGAGGCCCAGCCTTTGCTCCTGTGGAGCCGCTGCTGGAATTGAACCTCCATTCCAGTGGGCCGCAGTCCCGCGCACAACCACTATGCCACCGGGGCTCAGCCCACATGACATGATTTTATGGACAGAGTAAACAATCTCAAATACAGCTGTTGACTGACTGTGAGCAAATAAATAGAATAGATTTTTTAGAGGGCAAGTGAGTTCCTCTGAAATTCTGTATACTTACAGTAATGAAATAATGACCCATACCTCGATGTGACTGTTCCTCCTCTCATGCATGTCCTGTCTTTGAAATACAGTCAGTGCCCACAGTAGAAGTTGCATTTCTGGTCACACCACCTCTGTTTCAGGGCTTTGCGATGAAAACTTTGATCAGAAATAGCCCTGGGAAGGCTATTATCTCTCAAGACAGGGGACTCAAGCCCAGGCAGGAATGTCTTTTCTAAATTGATTTACAGGGTCCAGAAAACAGACAAATCATGGCTAGTTTTCTTAAAGTGACAACATCAATTTTGGATATAGAATAGCCACTTTACTGGTTTCAGCATCCAGAGGATCCAGTGTCTGAGAAGGTCACATCCTGTCTAAGGCACCTTTTGCTGCTTTTACAGAACTAGCACAAGCGAGTGGCTTTAAGGAACAGAAATTATTTTCTCACAGTTTAGTAGAGTAGTCCAATGGCAGCGTATTCACTGTAAGTAAGGGCATGTTTCTCTCTGTCGCTTCTAGGGGAAGGTTTGTGTCTCAGCTTCTGCAGCCCTGGCATTCCTGGTTGCCTGGTGGTCTTTATATGGCATAGATTTCCCCTCCTCTCTATGTCCCATTTGTGTCTAATCTGCTCTTTTTATAACTCAGAGGTGATTAGATCTAGGACAAATTGTACACTGATATGGCCTCATTAGCATAACACAGAACACTTTACTCTCAAACCCAATTATATTCCCAGGTGCTGGGGTTAAGAGATCAACACAAATTTGGGAGGGGATGCAGTCCAATCCATAGTGCTGGCCAGCCCCTGCCCCAAACATAGTTCAGAGGCAGAGCCCATTTATTTTGAAAAAACTCTACAAGCTTTTGCTTAACTGGTGAATTGTATTAGAAGAGAGAAACCAAATTATCAGTGAGTAATTCATCAGCCCCTGCTTCAGGGAAGGTAACATTTATTCTGGAGTTTTAATTTTGAATTTTCTCCACCCATTCTCATTCCTTTATTACACACACACACACACACACACACACACACACACACACATCCATTAGTAGAACTGTCCTCCCAGCCGTTTAATCTGTTGTTATGTGCTGACTTGTAGCAGTCCTCTAATAACCCAAATTAACTGCCATCAAGTCATTTCTGACTCACAGAGACCCTTATGAGATAAAGCAGAACACTCAAGGGTTTCCAAGGCTTTAAACTTTTATGGAAGGAGATAACCTCAACTTTCTCCCTTTCTATAGCTGATGGGTTTGAAATGCTGACTTTGTGGTTAGCAGGCCAAGATGTAGCCTACTACACCATCAAAATTTTTCCATAGCAACCCTATAGGGTAAAATAAAACTACTCATATCTCAATAGACCACCCACCTCTGCCCATTAAAACCTCTCTCTCTCTCTCTCTCTCTCTCTCTCTCACACACACACACACACTAAATTAAAAATATCTGACAAGACTTAAACCTCTCATTTCAATAATAACTTAATTTCTTGTTTGAAATCATTACTCTAACTGAAAGTATAGGAGTGACATTCACAAGCCAGAACAGGGCTTCTCTGCCTTGACAGTGACATTTGGGGGTGAATAGCTATTGTGAGAGGCTGTAATGGGCATTGTTGAATATTTAGAAACATCCTTGACCTCTGTTTATGAGTAGCCAGTAGCATTGCCAAGCTATGGTGACCCAAACTGTCTCTGGACATTGCCAAATTGCAGAGGGGTAAGAGTGCCCCCAACTTGAGAATCACTGGACTTGAGAACAATATAATAGGGGGATATCCATAGACACTATGGTGCACAAAGGAGACACAATTTACATTTCAAAATTGGAGAAAGACTGTGTAGTGGTCTAAGAGATCGGAGGGCCTCCAGTTCCATAGCCAGGCATGAAAAAATGGGATGAAGAACAAGAGGAAGGAGTGCTCTCACTCACTTTTCTGAGGAGCTTCTTACATTTTAATTATAGTTGAAAGACAGAAATGAATGTAACTATGGCATTGTAGGCCTGCGTTGGTCCAGGGATGAAGTCTTTAGAGAATTGGACTGTCCTGATGCTCCTCATATCCAGGCACATGGAATCTGCACTGAGTAGTCAAATTGTCCCACAGATGCAGAGGAGAATTAGGGACCCCGAGAGTAAATGTGAATTCTGGAAAAATCAAGTCACTGAAGGACTTCCAAGGGTCATGGCCACCCCACAAATCCCTGTGATACTGGACAAAGCAGCCAGGCCCATCCTCGTAGGCCTTTCTATAGAAACTGAGAGTCATTGTCCAGATAGTGTGTTGAATTACTGCGAAATAATAAAAAATAATAAAGAGGGTAGGGAGGGTGGGTGCCAGCAAGACAGAGGGAGCTTCTCTGGGAGATGTTCCTTAATCTGAAGGTGTGCGTAGGGTGTCCTAAATACCACAGCTAAATTTTAACTACCCCATTGATGAGTCCTGAGTCAGAGGACAGTGAGTCCATGGCGTTGGCCGACACTCCCGCTCAGGCTGGGCTGTCATTTGGCAGGGCACCAGGTGAGTAAACCCTCGGCTGTGACACCACTGTCACCCTCTGCCGTGTCCCCGGAGGGTGCAGTTTGAATTACACCGGGATCCTCTGTTTCACACTTGTCCTAGATGACACCATTTCCCCCAGCTACCTTTTCTTTGTTCTATTCGCCTCCAAGTTGCAGCCTTCATGTGACGACCGTTTCCCATTAACTCATTGCCATGGTTTCTGTTGAATGCGTGATGATGTCACGACTGATTAGGAAGCGGGCTCCTTTTTTAACTCTGATTACAGCCCTGCTACTGTTCCCTTTCTATCCTCTCCACAATACAGCTAACGCTCACAAGCCATCATTTCTCTCCTCGCGGGCTCTGCCTTTCACTGGATGCCTGGTTCCCCGTCGATCACAGAACAGGGCCTGAGTAGAAATGAAAACCGGAGCTGTATGCAAGGTCAATGCTGGGGACCTAGGGGCAGCTTCCATTCATTAACACCGATGGAGGCTCAGCCATGGGCAGGGCTCAGAGGTGATTGTGAACTCTGCGACTCTAACAAGCTGGTGCATAACAGCGAGAAATGCTGCCAGCCCTCTGTCACCCTCACCTTGCAGCCCCTATGTCCATTCCTCCCAGTTAAGGCTTGTCTCCTTAGCACTGAAGCTTCACTTTACCACATATGGGCTACTGTTTCCCCTGGATAATGTTTTATTAGGGTACAAAGAGGAAACTTTGAGAATAAAGATCTCAAAAAACTCACTGTCGGCTGAGCCCTGGTGCCTTCTGTGGTTGAGAAGGCAGAATACATCAGTGTGCGACACTGCGGCCCACAGGGTTGACAGTTCAAATCCAGAACAGTTCTCCAGGAGCAAGGCTGGGCTTCCTACTCCCACCAGGGCAGTGATGCGGGGAAAAGAAAAACAAGTTCACTGCCATCGGGTCAATTCTGACTCTTAGCAACCGGATAGGACAGGGCAGCCCTGCCCCTGAGGACTTGTGAGACTATAAATCTCGAGGGGAGTTGGAAGCCTCCTCCCCAAGAAGAAACAAAGGGCCATCAATCATTTCGCTGCAGAGTGATGATTCCTCTCACCACTTTCATTCATTTCATCCCATTCATTCATTCCACACACATGTATCGCAAGGATAGGGAGCTGCTGTGTGAGATCAGGGATGTGGACACCTCGCGCTTCACCCTCAACCAGGCATATATTTTTGTGGATGTCCATATGAGACTTTAGTATTCAGGAGGAAGGAGGAAGGAAGGGAGAATATGGGATACTTGGGAGAAATGGGTCTGGATAGTAGTGGATGTGGCATAAATTATGCTACACTGGGTCTCACTGAATGATTTTCCGCCACTGTGAGGAAAAGGGGTTAGAATGAACCAGACTGTGGCAGTCACTAATCTGGTGTCAAATTCAGGATTGGGAAAGTATGGGTGGAGTCTAGCCTGTTAATCTGAAGATAGCCAGTGAGACCTCTGTGTAGGCATGACTTTCTCCTGGGAATTCTGGGAAATCTGGTCATATTTCCCCCTTAGAGGTGAGAGACTCACAACTTAGTCCCTTGGAGATGCTCTACTGATAAGACACAAGGCTGACTCCCTGTGAGAAATCCCAGAGGAGAAGCCACATGGGCTTACCCTGATGGAACCAGACCTCTGAAACCATGGAAAAGGTGGAACACTGTATAGTACACGTGTTACCAAACTAGAACACACATAGCAGAGGAAGTCAGAAAACCTGGGCCTTGCTCTTCATCTCCTCTGCTCCTCAGGAATGAAGCCTGTGCCAGTGTCTGAAATGACTCTGGACAAGCAAGTGTGGAAATCAAGCCTCCAATCGGGTCTTTGGTCTCCTCAAAGACCTGTATTTCTAAAGGAATTTACCAGGCACCAGTTTGCTTTATGTCAATAAGGGGGATACAATTTTTCTTTTACAATAAATTAATCTTTTAAAATTAAAGTCCCTCTTGATTTAAAAGACTCGGGTGATGAAATCTGTAACAAGTTGAAAATCCTTCTGTTAGTAGCTAGCCAGTGATGTGAATATTTTATGAGATTTGCTGCAGCACTTAAGATGTTTCAGTAAGAAGAAAGCATGGTATAGTCAGATGATGTTGACATAATCTGTAATGAGCTTGACTTTGCATCTAGTTTGGGAAAGGACCTCACGTGGGCTGCCCCTCCATTGGACTGGAGTTAACATTTTCATCGAGCAGAAAATTGTTTATCTAGGATGGTTGGCACCTTGAAATGCGTGCTAGGTGACCACCAAATATGTAAAAAGAATGCCAGAATAGGGGCAAATATACAACTGTGGCATGACCCAGAAGTAACAGATTAAAATGTTCAATTGTGCAGTCCTCCTTGCCCGCTGTGGTGAAAGCCACTTATTGTTTGTAAATACCCCTTCTCTCCTTTGACTTTAATTGGGAGCCGCTGTCTCGTGCTTTGATATACACATGGCCTTCCTGTGTCTATGTGTCACCAGGTGTACAAGTTCCTTCCAATGAGCTTTGTAAGCAAGAGGTGATCTGTACAATTCCCCTGTTGCATCATATCCTTAAAATGAATCAGTTTAACTTCTGATTCTTTCCAAAGGATGAGAATGAAGAGAGGTGGTAGACCAGTTTTGACTTAAGGAATTAGGAAAACTCTTGGGTGGAGGGTTGAGCAACGGGATACTAGGAAACTGGGTGAATAATCTCATCAAGCACAGCCACCTCCCCATCCTGGAATGCTCTGCTGTGGGAGAGAAGAGAGAATGTGTAGCCCTGCCGAAACCACTCTACTAGGCTTCTTTGACACGGTAGTCTACCTTGTACCCTCATTGAGCCAGAGTTCCCATTATGGACTTCAATGCTGACTCAGAGCAACCACTGTCAGTTTCTAAGATTGTGACTGTTTAGGTAGTCACCAAGAAGGTTCTCAATGATCTCTTTATGTAAACCCTTCCCATTGAATGGGTGCTCACATGGCAACGTGCTTCCGACCAATGGAACAGGCAAAGGTGATGGCATATCACTCTCTGAGTAAACTGGAAAAGATTCTAATTTCCTTCTTTCTGGCAAATTCTCTCTTACTAGCTTTGGTGAAGCAAGCTGCATTTTGAGAACTGGAGTCACCATGAGACCCAAAGTGGGCTCCAGTCCACAGCCAGCAAGAGCCTGCCAACCTCAGACAGACAGCCTGAAAAGAATTGAACCCTGCTTAGAAGCACATCCTATGCGGTGCAAATTTAACAATTCGATCGCTTGGCTGGTATCTCGATTGCCGGCTGTGGGGAAACCCTGAACTACGAAGCCATGCCCAATCCTGCACCCACAGAGACTGTGAGACAAAAAAAAAAAAAAAAGCGGGGGTGCGGTATTCGGGGTTAGTTTTTGTACGCGGCGGTAGATAACTAATGCACATAGACAACTTTACTTCTGGTCAACGACACGCTGCTCAACTCACTACCACGGGGTCCATACTGATTCCGCGGAGTCCCTGTCAGTTTGTAAGACTGTGCTGTGTGTGTATGGGCGTTGTAAACCCCGCCGTTCTCCCACAGAGGTGCTGGTGGTTTGGGCCTGGCAACCACGTGGAGCACAGCCCAATACACAACCGCGACACCACCGGGGCTCCTGATGTATTGTGGCGTTTTGAAATAATGTGCTACCCTTAGAAAAATCATGTTAACATGCAGAGATGATGGGGATCAAGACCCTACCCTAGGCTCCCAGAGGGCGGCGGTTCTCTGTGGGGGATCACAGAGGGCCAGGTGCCAGCCTCTGCTTGGGAGGACCCTGGACTTGATTAATGACTAGCCGGCCCGGAATTTTTCAGCCTCAAATGTGTTTAACTGCCTCTCAAGCCCCCAAGAGAGTTAGAGCTAAATCAGAACGCTAACTTGTTAATTTAATGTGAGGAATAAAAGTGCCGGTGGAGTCGACAAATTAAATCTTTGTAAATGGAAGCTTTCCAAGGCTCAGTTCAAGGCCTTTTTCTTTTCTCTTGCTACTCCCTCCTGAGTAAAATTATCAAACATACATATGTGCGTGCGCATGCAGGCACACACACACACAAGCATAAGGAGGTTTTACAAATTAGTAGACAAGTGGAATTAAAAGACAATGGAATTTTCCATGACCTTTTTGAAGCCCCTTTGTACATATGTGTTGCCGTTGATTGCCACTGCGGAGTGGCCAGCTCATGACAACCTTACATGTTACAGAAAGAAACACTGCCTGCTCCTGCTCCATCTTTACAGCCATCAGTCTGCTATAGGCCATGATTGTATCTTCAGTGCCTTACAACCAAGGGGGCACATTAACCAGCACTATATTGGACAATATTGCATTGTGATACATAGGTTTTTATTGACCACATTTTGTAAATATATTGCTAGGCATTTATTCCTACTCTGTCAGCTCTGTTGAAATCTGTCCACCATGGGTGACCCTGCTGGCATTTGAAATAGTTTCCAGCATCATAGTAGCACATAAGCTACCATAAAATAAGAAATTGACAGGTACTGGAAATACATGCACACACAGATATACTAGCTATGTACACACCAATATGCATAGACGTATACATAGATGCATGGATATACACACATATATAGAGATAAATATGTACACATATCCATTAAAAACTTTTCCACATCTAGATTACCCCTTTCTGGGAATTCAAACCTTGCTTCTCATGATATGTTGATACCATGTCTAAGGCCACAGCTTGCTTTCAAAATCTGCCTTGCCTTGATTTCATTCTAGACCTTGCTAAACCTGCTTGGTCCTGGTAGATTCCTGGAAGCCCAGAGGAGCATGGATCTTCCCATTCGGAAACCTCCCTCAGGCACCAGATGACTTTTCGTCCACATTTTTATGGCATTCTGGGCCAAAACTGCCAAGGGCGGTTGGACTGTGATCATCAACACTAACTATGTCCCAGACCCTCAGCACCTATGCCTGTCCTGGCTTTCCATTTGCTGCCAGTCACTGTTTACAGACAATGGTTCCTTTACCCATTGCAACAGGCACATCTCGTGCCCCACCTTACATTCTCTCTACCCACCTTTTATTCCAGCGACTACTATGACAATCGACTTCAGGCAGGGGTGAACCTAGAGGCATGTTGCCTCCGCTGCACTGTGTTGTCTTTTGATTCTCTCTGGGATTCTCCAAAGTCTTCTAGGTAGACACCTGCAGGAACCCGCACACCTGGCAGGCATGCTGTGCAGCCTTGGTGGGCGGCAATTCAAGTCACAAGGAAACCCTTGTTCATGAGGGAAGGAGGCAGAGGATCAATCCTGACAACTCTTCTCCTTGGATTTTCAGAAGTCCTGTAGGGTCAAGTCCTACCAACACCACCACCAACCAACATGCTGCTGTTCAGTTGGTTTTGGGCCCATAGCCACCCTCTAGGACACAATAGAACTTCTCCATGATAAAGTATCCTCCTCCCCCACCAGGCAGTAAACTTTACAGGAGGAAGTCACTGGGTCTTCTCTCTTGCTGCAGAGAGGTGCCAACCACAGAGCTCTTCATCAGTAACTGAGCGCTGTCCTGCTCATCCATCATGTGATCACTCAGAGACATGCCCTTACCTTGCTCTCCCTCTCTCCCTGCATCCCAGGATGGCTCCTCAAATATGAACTGACTGCATGCAAGTTCTGGGCCCAGGCTCATCTTTCTGGAACCACCCAGGCTGAGACTCACCTTTGAGGCTCATCCCAATGGAATGCGAGCTCCACTCTGATCTCTGTCGCTGCTCTGTGGAGGCAGACGGCCTCTGGCTCTTGTCTGCCAATATCTTGTTCTGCACAACTGCAAAACTAACTGGGGTTAGAAGTGAACTAACGCCAGGAAAAAAAGAGGAGCTGACACCAAGGACTCAAAGAGAAAGTAAATATTAAGAAAATGATGATGGCAACACATGCACAAATTTGCTTGATACGATTGATGTATGAAATGTTGTTAGAGCTGTAAGAGCTCCTAATAAAACGATTCTTTAATGGAAAGAAAAGAAATTCTAAAAGAAATTAAAAATAATATCTCTTGTAACAATACAGATATTTGTAAAACATTTTTTGCTTTCTTTTTCCTAAAGGGAACTGTGTTAAAATATGGAACATAAAGGTAAATAGTAGTTTGGCTGGCTGGATGGCTCCACTCTAAAGAGATGGTGCCAAAGGCGGAGGGGAGTCTTTTCGCTGACACACTGTTCTCAAGGGAGACCGACCACAAAGAGTCAGCGGAAGGAAAAAGGGAGGAAGCTCGCAAGGTCTGAAAGCTGAGCACTTGAGAGTAATTTGCAGGCGAGTCCAACATGAATCTTTCCTCTCGATCCTCTTTTGGACCACAGACCTGCCTTGTCCTGCTGGCACCCCACTCCCTGCCGATTGACTCATTTCCAATGATCACATGGGACCGAGTAGAACTGCCCCTGTGGGTTTCCGAGGCTGAACATTTTTACTGGGGCAGAAATCTTCATCTTTCTCCCGTAGTTTAGAACTGCTGACCTTGCAGTTCACAGGCTCACATGTAACCCACGATGTCGTCAGGGCTCACTGGCATTCCACATCCCAGCTGCATTTGCTCAAAAGGCCCTCTCTCTTCTCCCTCCCTTCCTACTCACACTCTCCCTCTTCCGCTCAAAGAGTATGAATTGTGATCACCCCTCCTCTGCTGCTCACTGAAAGATGGGAGCTTCAATTCCACTCACAGATACCTCTGAAGAAAGACCTGGCACTCCTGAAAATTCAGTGAAAACTCTATGACACACATGGAGTTATCACGAATTGACCAGAATTGACCACCACAGAAACAGTGTTTTCTCTCCCTTCCTGCTGGGGATTGTAGGATGTTCTTTTAGTTCACCTTGTGTTTCCTCTGCCACTTATCACATTACATGCGAACGGTTGCTTCCATGCCCCCCCCCCCAATTCCACCGCCACACATGGTTCATCTAATTTCTTCTTGGGTCTCCAATACCCAGCTCACTATAAGTGCACAACAAACTGTTTAGTGAATTTCCTTTTCTTTTTAAAAAATCTTTGTATTGGAATCTTGTACAACTCATCACAGTCCATACATCTATCCATTGTGTTAGGCACATTTGCACATTTGTTGCCATAGCATTCTCAAAGCATTTGCTTTCTACTTGAGCTCTTGGTATCAGCTCCTCATTTTTCCCCTCTCTCCCAGTTCCGCCGGAACACAAACTTGATAATGCATAGATTATTATTAATTTGTCATGTCTTACATGGTCCAATGTATCCCTTCACCCACTTTTCTGTGTCCAACTCCCAGGAAGGGGGTTATATGTCTATCCTTGTGGTCAGTTCCCCCTTTTGACCCCACCTTTCCTCCACCCTCCTGGTATCACCACTCTCACCACTGGTCCTGAGGGGTTCATCTGTCCTGGATTTCCCATGTTTTCTGGTTCCTATCTGTACCAGTGTACATGCTCTGGTCTAGCCAGATTTGTAAGGTAGATTTGGGATTCACAATAGTGTGGGGATAGCATTAAAGAACTAGAGGAAAGTTGCATGTTTCAATGGAGCTATCCAACACCTTCACTGGCTTATTTCCTCCCATCCTAGTTCAAAAGTGAGTACTTCCCTAAATGCTGATTTAAAGGCACCACTCCAGGCATCTGATGCAGAAATGTCTTTAAAATTTGAATGTATCAAGGACATTGAAAAGAGGTCAAGAGTTGTATTGGGGATTTGGTGTGCATTCACACAAGAAAAAATGACAGCCCAAAAACAATGATTGCATGATAATAAGCAATTAAAATGTAGCTAATTCTATCTATTTTGAATAAAACCTTGATGTGATCATCAGAAAAAAGCAACACAATCATACATTCAGCATGGATTTCTGTTGTTGGTTGCTATAAATGTGAATTTGACTCATGGAGATGTATGTAGGACAGAATGAAACATTGCCAGGTGGCACACTATCTTCATGATAGTTAGTAGGCTCTAGTCCCCTTGTGGTTAGGGGGCTAATCTTCCAGCACTATGCAGGGGAATATTCCATTGTGATTCATATTATTTTCCGTGACTGGTTTACCAAAGTAAATCACCAGGCTTGTCTTCCTCGTCTATCGTAGTTCGGAAGGACTAGGCATTTGGAAACCTTTTCACCATGAGTTACTCTGCTGGAATTTCAAATATTGGTGCCAGAGCTTCCTACCTCACAGCAACATGAAAGCCATCACAGCATGACAAACTGGCTGATAGGTGGTGGACATGGACTTCTAAGAAAAGTATTTTGTTTGCCAGATAGGATGATGATTTTGGAGGTAGACAGGCCGATATGGAGGAATTAGGGAGATGGAGACATATGCCAGTGGGAGGAGGAGGAAAAAGCAGACAGAAAAACAGAGACAAGCTGACTTGGCAGCTGCCGTGCTACAAGAGAGTCTCAGGGAGGGATGTCTCATGGGAAATTTTGTAATGAAGTTATACATGATATGTAGAAACTAGTCCTCCGTCTCCACCATGAAATTGAAAGGAGGTTTTCTTGGGAGTGTGGCCTATAGGGGACCAGGCTCTACAACTGAGTGGGTCTTCAGGGATGGTTATGTAAACGAAGGGCAAATTAAAGAAGCATCAGACAAGACATGCAAAAGCTACCTGAGGACAGGATTGAGAGAGAGAGAGAGAGAGAGAGAGAGAGAGAGAGAGAGAGAGAGAGAATGTATTCTCTTAACAGGCTTATGTAATCTCGGGCATGCAAGCCATGCCATACACATATGTAACAGGAAGGGAATCTGTTAGAGGCATACATATAAAAGGAAGGGGATGGGCTCAGGGCATACCCATGAGGGGAAGGCATACACATAACAAGATGGGTGGGTTCTAGATATAAAATGTTACTTACTCTCAGTGTCCCTGAGCTCTTCTCTAAGGGAGCAGTCTATGATCCTTATCAGAAGGGAGTGGATCATACTATGGGTCAGGTGGTCTGTTTGTTTGCATCTAAACTTCAAAGGCATAGTAGCAACCATTTGCTTGCAAGCTGCATCTCAACATTGTGTAATGGCATTATTATGGGAGACATTGTGGGGAATGATTTTAGTTAGGAGACCGTCAGTGGGATTCATCTCCAGTTCACCAATGTGGAAGGCCTCTCTCCACAAGAGTCTCAGCTTCCCAGACTCCATTTATTTTTGTTTTTTTTCTTTACTCCATTTAAAATACGAATGAGGAGAGTTTTTAAAAAATCATTTTATTGGGGGTGGGGTGGTGTCTTGCAGCTCTTATAACAATCCATACATCAATTATATCAATCACATTTGTGAATATCTTGCCATCATCATTTTCTTTTCTTTTTTTAAAAAATAATTTCATTGGGGCCTCATGCAACTCTTATCACAACCAATACATGTATCTATTGCATGCAAGGCACATTTGTACATTTGTTGCCATCATCATTCTCAAAACATTTTCTTTCAACTTAAGCCTTTGGTATTAGCTCCTCATATTTCCCCTTCCTCCCTGTTCCCCCTCCTTCATGAACTTTGATAACTTATAAATTGCTATTATTTTGCCATTTTGTAAACTGTCTGATGTCTCTCTTCACCCACTGCCCTGTTGTCCATCTCCCAGGGAGGAGGTTATATGTAGATCCTTGTTCTTGGTTGCCCCTTTCTACTCCACCTTCCCTCCACCCTCCCACTCTCACCACTCTCACCACTGGTTCTGAAGGGATCATCTGTCCTAAATTCTCCATGTTTCCAGTTCCTGTCTGTACCAGTGGTCATCCCCTGGTCTGAGCTAGGAGAATTTGTCCGTATACACTCTCTTCCTGGTTCTCAGTTTCCAAGTGGTCTCCTTTCTGTATGCAAGCAGAAACCATGGGAAAACTTTCTTGCCATTTCCTGGGTCTGGATCCTGTCTCTGGCTTATCAACATCCACTTCCTTGAACTTGATCCATGGCTTACCATATTGCCTCTTGATCTTGAGAGCCATCAGCAGCCTACCATGTGACCTGACATCTGACCTGGTCACCTTGGACTCATCCATCTATGTAGCCTGTGGTGTTCTTGGAAATGCTGGTTTCATCTGTCCCTGAGACTATACCAGTCAGCAGAAACATTCAGCTTAACATCTGGTCCACAGACTTGAAACCAGATTAGATTTACCCACTAGTATAACTGTGCACCATTACCTTGATATAAATTTCTCTCTATAGGACCAGCCTAACAAATTAAGGAATGATACTTTGGAGTCAAAATCCAAATGTGAGGTGGAGCATTACAATGTACAAAAAAGTCCATTTTACTCAGGTGTGTGATAGGGAAATGTAGAACCCAAATTATGTGGTTTGCAAAATCGTATACCTCTTGACATATAGATTATTCTAGAATCATTCATTTCTTTTGGACATTTTTCTTTCAGACTCTTTTAGAAAGCAACTCTCTCATCTGTTTTTGTTTGTTTGAGATGGACATCTTTGTCCCTAAAGACTAAGTCCACTTCGATTTTTTTTCCTCCCTTTTTCTTAAGCCTT
The DNA here is from genome assembly GCA_004026705.1 of Nesogale talazaci. Classification (NCBI taxonomy): domain Eukaryota; kingdom Metazoa; phylum Chordata; class Mammalia; order Afrosoricida; family Tenrecidae; genus Nesogale; species Nesogale talazaci. Next base: position 124,430 of record PVJH01003948.1, read on the forward strand.
TCGCACCACTTTTCAAGTACAAGAGATAAGGAATCTGGAGGGATTCTGGGGATGGCGAGGTGAGCTTTTAAAAACGATATATATTTACACATCCCATCTCAAGAAATGAAATCAACAACATTCTATTAAGCCTTCCATATATGGTTCTTTTCATCCCCTATCCTTGCCCTGGGCTTCTTTTTGAAATCTTCTGATTCTTGCTCATTTGACTGTGACACTGTTTGACCTTATCCAGACTTTTGTTTAAAAGCATTCTCCATTTATCCATAGACCTGTGCAGAATAAGTTTGTATAGTATAAATATTTGATCTAAGAGAAACATTAAATATTAATTTATGTTGAAATTATAAGACAAGGTACATAGCATGCAGGAGCAATCATCACTGAAGTGACATGGATCAACCTGAAATCAACGCTGCTTATACATCAGGATACAGGATGAGCATGTTGCATCCTAAGCAGTCTTTTGGGAGGTGGGAGATTTTCACATAATATTTGGCATCGCGATGTGAATGTTACTTCATACTTCTCTTTCTAAGAACACCTAGATGAAAAACAGTTGCTAGTTTGGGTTCGATCTGATTTGTTTTCTAGAATACAAATTAATGTCTAGAGTCGCCTGGCTTCGGGGAACACAGTTTGAGAAATACCGTCTGTAGCAACTGGACTCTAAGTTGACACACGTGTTCCCCTGTTCCTGGGCCTCATGCCCTCATATAACCCCCCCTCCCATTAAGAGTGGGTGGCATTTACTTTTAACCCATATAAAATCCTGAATGTACAGTGGCTAGAGCACTAGGCCACTAACTAAAAGATCGCCAGTTCAGACCCACCACCTGCTCCTCGGGAGAAAGATGTGGCAGTCTCATTCCTTAACAATTTACAGCCTAGGGGCTGTAAAAACTTGCCCCTTACAGGAAAATTCTACTTGATCCTATAAGATTGCCATGAATTAGAATAGACTCAACAGCCAGGAGCTGGGTTTAAGGTTTCTAACCCACAGAAAACAGCAAAGTGGATAGAAAGTCATATGTGTGGTTAGGTGATTTGCATGCACCTTGCTAAGGAGTCCCTAGGTAGTTCAAATGGTTAGGCCCTGAGCTGCTAACTGAAAGGCTGACAGTTCAAACCTACCTAGAGCCACCTGGGAAGCAAGACTTGGCAAATATACTTCTGAAAGATCACCACCTTCAACGCCCTATTGAGCAGTTGAACTCTGACACACCTGGGTCACAGGAGTAAGAACTGACTTGGTGGCAACCACCTTGTTTTCTTTTTTGCTATTTTGCTTGTCAACTCTTCTTTTCACTGACTTTAAAAAAAATCATTTTATTGGGGGCTCATACAACTCTTATCTACAGCAATCATGTCGGGACTGTCTGGGGTACTTCTTCTATGTGGGCTTTATTGTTTCTCAGCTAGATGACTGCTTGTGTGTTTTCAAGCCTTTAAGACCCCAGACACTGTATCTTTTGATAGCCAGGTATCATCAGCTTTCTTCACCACATTTGCTTATGCATCCATTTTGCCCTCAGCAATCATGCTGGGAAGGTGAACATCTCAGACTGCCAAATTGTTAAAACAAGGTGTTCTTATATTGGGGGAGTACTTGAGTAGGAGGCAACTGTCCTTGTGTTGCCTTAATATTAACCCTATAAATATATGTACATAGCTCTATTTTCCCTTTGTCTTTTATAGCTATATTTACATATGTATATGCCTGTGCTTTGATCGCTATAAATACCCTTTGCCTTCTAGTTCTTTTCTCCATTTCTCTCTACTTTCCTCTTGTCCCACTATCACATTCAGCCTTTATTTGGGTTTCAAGAATTCCTCTCGGCTACACTGTCCTTGATCTAGCCCTGTCAGACTTCCTATACCCTCCTCGCCATCAATTTTTAGCTAATTGCGGTTCCCTTGTCCTTGAGGCTTTCAACACCCACTCCTTTTCCCCTGTCTCCACCTCTCCCATGTCCCCCCAGAATTGTCATCCCGATGTTCTGTTTACGGCTTTATTCATTCCATCTATCCCTTCCGGATAGAGATGCAGTGATAACAATATGCCCTGACACAAGATAATAAGAAATAAACTAATAGCTATAACAACAACAGAAAGACAACAATCTCACCAACAACAAATCCTATAAATAGTTCAAGGTCTATTTGTCACTTTTTACGAGTGTTTTCCAGTGGAGTGTGATGAGGCACCTCACCCTGGCACCACAGTCTGTTTTAGGGTGGGTACAATTCACACCGTCTTGCTGGCTTTAATAAAGAAAGCTGCCATGTAGAATAGGTGGAAAAGTCAAGGAACTGAGAGTGATCTCTAGACAAAGTCAGCAAATATGTGAAATTGTATGTGGATCCTTCCCCTGTCAAACCTTAATGTGAGACTCCAACTCTAAAAGGAACTTTGATGTCAACCTGTGAAAGACTGAAGCAGAGGCCCCTGGTAAGGCCTGAATAGACTTCTGGTCCCCTGAGACCAGAATATATTAATGTGTTATTATAAGTCACTGAGTTTGTGAAAGTTTCTTATGGAGCTATAGATCACTAACGCACAGCTCTCACCTGAATTGTCAGTCCAGATTTGAATATTTCATGTTAAAAAGCCTACCACTTTTAATCAGAATGTTTATGAAGCTAGAGGCTTCCAGGTAAGATCTATGTAACAGGAAAGATGTTTTCCTTTTCTTTTTTTCACTTTGAGAAAATGCTGGTTTCCTTAACAGGCATGCACAGTAAGCCAGGGGTGTTACACGATCCGTTAAATTGGCCCTTTACAAAAACTCAAACTTGCTGCCGTCCAGTAAATCCTGCATCATCGCAACCACATAGGACGGCGTAGAGCTGCCTCTGTGGGTTTCTAAGATTGGAATTTTTTATGGAGCAGAAAGCCCTGTCCCTCAGAGTGGCCAGTAGTTAGTAGCCTAGCATGTAACCAGTAGGCTACCATCACTCCCATCCCTTTTGCAAAGGAATGATTAAATATAAATAGTGGATCAGTGGTTTCAAGGTTGGACTACGAACCGAAAGGATGGGGATTCAAACCTCACCCACCCACCCCTAGCCTTCCAACAGAGAAAGATGGAGCTGGCTGTCGCTTCAAAATCTACAATCTCAGAAACCCCATGAAAACAATTCTCCTCTATCCAAGTCAGAATCTATTCCTCAGCAATGCATTTTTTTTAAAATTCTGGTAAGATTAGTCAAAAGAGAATGAATATCTAGCCCTTTCTTGGCCTTTCACGGCTCCAAAAACCATGCACAAGTTTTGCCGCATTTTGCAGTTTCCATTTGGCTAACTTTTCCAAAAGCAAACTAAGATAACAAGCTAACACTCACAAAAACACACTAGTGCTGGCACTGGACTCCAGACTTTCCATTGATTGGACTAGTCAATGCTCATAGCAACACCACCAGGTAGGTTCTACAACAACCTTCATTTTACAGACCTTAAGTAATTCTTCCAAGGTCGAACAGAAAGAAATAACAGAATCAGGCTTTGGACCCAAGAAAATCATAGGCCATTCACTCCTCTGTAGTGTCTGGAGAAAAATAGAACTTGAGAATTTTCAGTCTGCATTTGTTCCCGGATTTGGTTGTTGGTTATTAACAATGGAACAGATTTTATTGTAGATGTGTGTGCCCTCACTTTAACAATCTCCCTTGTATTCACAGTTGGACTGAATGCATTTTGGAGAGTTGGAGGAAGGGATTCTTAAGCTATATAAGTGCAGGTCAGGAAAGATTCCTCTTGTTATCACCTTAAAAGTAGTACTGCACAAATGGGCTAGTTGTCAGTTTATTCATGTTTCCCTGTAATTCTTGGGAACTTCTGCTTTTAAATACATTATTTAGTACTCCAGTCCACAAATCGTTCTAGATTCTTGCCATTGTATATAGTAGTTAAGAGGCAGTTTGACAATGTGAAACGAAAGTGGTTTTGATTTTCTTGGCTTGATACTATTTTTTGACTGCATTTGACCAAGATGGAGAGGCCATCGCCAGGAAAGCAAGAAAAATACTCTGTCAAAAATATAGTACTCTTTGCACATAGCCTACCTTGAAAGCATATCACACCATGGGATGCAAACCAGGGTCATATGGCCCAGGGCTAGTTCACTGAGGTAGAGTATCACATAGCAGGCAGGCACACTCCATTACTATCTGTTACCAAGACAACTGACATATTTCAAAGCACATTCTTGATTGACCATACCTTCTGTCAGCTCTTCACTTTGGATTATGTGTCGGACTGCTTCTGAAGCAGATGCGAGGATTCCTCCTAAAGGTCCATCCTTCCTATTTATCCGAAGAAGCATAGAATTCTTTTATCAATACCAATAGTCTAAAGTAGGAGTTTTCCTTTGTAGGAGAAAATTTCTCAATCTTTATCTTGCATCCTTTTTCTCTTACAACATAGGTAGTTTTAATCCTACCATCATTACAGTATTAGAAATGTGGGTTTAAATTGTTCATTAAACATGAAATTCTGATCATAGATTGGAGCATGATAGTAACATAAGTATAGCTGCATGTTTTTGTCTGTACACACACACACACACACACACACACACACACACCAGAAAAGGGCAAAATTAATGCTGGCAGAACCCTGCAAAGAAGTCAAAAGGTTCTGACAACTACATGAATGCTGACTCAGGAGAAAGGTGAGGCATAAATGCTGACACAGACTTGGTTTTCTATCCACCTGCATCTCAGTCCCACTCTAGCTAATGAGGCCACATTAAAGCAGTGACTGGCCATCTGTCCCAAAAAGGAGTGAGGTCTCTGGCTCTAGATGGAGCAGAGTAGGTATCAATTACAGATTATTATGATGTGAACACTTTCATAGTTTAACTAAGGAACAGACAGCTCTGTAATAATACTTAAAGATTTCAATACTTAAATTCATTTCAGTAATAGATAGACAAAGAGGAAACAAAGGGCTTAAGACTATGAAGCAACCACAGACTGCCAGAAGAGCAAGGAAATCTGTCTTGGGAGAAGCTCAGGCAGATTGCTCCTTAGAAAGAAAGATGGCTAGGTTTTGTCTCAGATACTTTGGACATATTGTCAGGAGGGACTAGTCCCTAGAGAAGGACATCAGCCTTAGTAAAAAAGAAGGTCAGCAAAAAAGAGGAAGATCCTCAACAAGAGGAACTGACCAAGTGGCTGCACCAATGTGTTGAAGCAGAGCAACAATTGTGAGAATGGCACTGAACGGGACGCTCATGCTTCCGTTGCACAGAAACCCTCTGCGAGTTAGAAATATACTCAACAGTGTCATGGCAGAAACAACAACAGGAACCAGTGGGACCCTACAAAAAGTATCAGACATTCTAGCCGATGGCCGATGCGTGTGCATTCTTCTCAAGGGCATGCAGCTCATTCCCTCAATAGCTACGATGATAGGTCACAAAGGAAAAATGGAAATCTCTATGTATTTAAAAAAGTAGAATTCCTACAAAGTATATTCTGCAGTTACAATGAAATGAAACAAGAAATCAAAAATTGAAGAAAGCCTTGAAATGAAACAAGCATCTAGAAATTAAACAACACGCTTTTAAAGAAACCATAGGTCAAAAAAAAAAGGGGGGGAAATGATAGTAGGAGATAGTAGAAAATACTTAGAGACTAGTAAAATTAAAACCACAGCATAATAAAACTTACAGGATATAATGAAGAAATGGTCAAAATAGGCTTTTAGCTGTAAATGCTTACATTCATAAAGAAGAAAGATCTAGCATAGCATTAATAAAATAACATTCTTCTGCTTCTTTGAGGCTTTCTCACCACCATTATCATGACCCCATTCCTACCTTTCAGTTCTGGCTAGACCAGAGCATGTACACTGGTACAGATAAGAGCTCAAGACACACGGAATACAGGTCTGATAAACCCTTCAGGAACAGAAATGGGAGTAGCAATACCAGGATGGTAGTGGGTAAGGAGAGGGTGAGGATGAGGAAGGGGAAATCAATCACAATGATCCACACATACCCCCACCCAGGGGAATAAACAGCAGACAGGTTGGTAAAGAGAGACAGTGGTCAGTGTAAGATATAACAATAGTTTATAATTTATCAAGAGTTTATGAGAGTGGGAGGGAGGAGAAAATGACCTCTTACCAAGGACTCAAGTAGAAAGAAAAGGTTTTGAAAAGCATGATGACAGTGTATGTACAAATGTGCTTGACACAGTGGATGTATGGATTGTTTTAAAAGCTGTAAGAGTCCCCAATGAAACAATTTTTAAAAAGAAAGTGTAAATATGTAGTTTTACTGCATTATCTTAATGACAATGAAATTGTGGATATCATTCAATGGCCCATCAATATCTAAATTAATAAAAAGAAGGAAAGATCTCAAATCAGGAAACTAACTTTATGCCTTGAGAAAAGTAAAGCATACAATGGCTAAAGCAACCAGGGGGGAGGAAATCAAAATGAACAGAAGGAGATCAAAGCAGCACATTGTTAGCTGGGCTGCCAACTCATTAAGGAGACAACACAAACATCTACAATCAGAAACAATCGTGGGGACATAATTAACAAGCACACAGAAATAAAAGGCATTGTAAATAAATAAACTAAACTTACCCTAGTCCACAAATTATATGGCCTAAAATGATGGACCAATTCCTAGAAACACATAAGCGATATTGACTTAAGAATAAAGATAAAATCTCAACAGATCAAATACCAAATGAGGTGATGAATTGACAATCAAAATCCTCTTAAAAAGCCCATGTCCACCATATGAAGAGGTAATAACAATTTGTAAATTATTGGAAGTTCATGGGGGAGGGGAAGGGGGAAGGGGAAATATGGAATTTTAAAAAGTAAAGAACTAGAGGAAAGAGAGAAAGAGGAGCTTATGCTGGAGGGGTTCAAGTAGAAAATGTTTGTAGATGAACGTGGCAAATGTGTACAAGTATGCTTAATATGAATGATGTATTGAATGTTGTAAGAGCCTCCAATAAAATCTATATTTAAAAAAAATTTTAAAAGAAAGCATGGTTCTCTAACATTCTAGACCCAGAGGAAGGATTTTGCTTCCTACAAAACCAAGTACTCTATATTCTTCCTTGTTGCTATTTTTTAATTGTTCTCTATCTGTATTCATATCTCTAACTTTAGAGACTGAAGTTCTGAAAAACTGGGACTATGAGTTCCTCTCAATAAATCTACTGTGATTTAGATAACAAGTGCTTAACATCTATGACAAGTATCATGTGCTCAATAAAGGTTCATTAACATTAAAAAAAAAGCCCATGTCCACAACCAGATAGCTTCGCTGGAGAAGTTTATCCAATATTTAACAAATAATTAGCTTAAATTCTTCTCAAACTCTTCCAAAATATAGAATAGGAAGAAACACATTCTAATTCATTCTATGAGACCACATTACTCTGATACTAAAGCAGATAAGGACATCACAAGACAATAATCAATTCAAAAGCACATTGAGATTCCACCTCATACCCTTGAGGATTACTATAAGCAGAGAAAAATGGGAAATAGCAACTTCTGGAGAGGATATGGAGAAATTGGAACCCCAATTAATTTATGATATGAGTGTGAAATGATGCAGCAGCGAAGGGAATCGTTTGGTAGGTCCTCACCGAGTTCATTACCACCTCACCCAGCAATTCCACTCCGAGGTACATACCCCAAAGAACTGAAATCAGGAACTCAAACATGTGCATTGATATTCTTGCAACGCTTCACAATAGTCAAACAATGAAAATATCCCAAGGGCCCATCGGTAGTAGGTGACGAGATAAACAAAAGGCGGTGCACTCGGGCATATTCCGATACATGCCACAACTTGGGTGACCTTAGAAGCATAAAACATGAGGCTGTAGAAGATAACTCCTACTGCCATTGAATCCATTCCAACTCCTAGTGGCCTTACAGAGGATTCCCGAGGGTGTGCGTCTTGACAGAGCAGACAGGTTCATGCTCCTCTGCTGGGCAGACTGTTGGGTTTGAAACTGTGTTTGGTCAAGTTGATTAAAAAAGCAAATTTAGTGACATTCAGATATGTGTAAGAAAGAACTTTATATCGAGAAGTAACTGCGTATCAGGAAAATTCCGCAGCCCAATCCAACTCAAGTCCTTAAGTCCAAAACGAGTTCAAGAAGTCCCTTTTCAGACTCCCGCAGCCACATGCAATGGTGCAGATTTCAGGAAGATCGCAGGCAGGTGGGTGAAACGTCTTGTGGATCCAATGATGGTGGAAGAGTCACAGGGCTGGGACAGGTCTCAAAGGGAAGGTGAAGTCAGAAAGAGAGAGTGGCTGCCTCCAGAGTGTCATTTATCTCTGAGACACCGCCGAATGTGGTCATCGAGCTGTGCCCTGACTGATGGACACATTTAACATTACCCATATTTTCTTACAGGTGCCATGTTGGGACAGAAAACCCAACTATCACAGAAACATTGACCTTAGAGTCAACAGTCCAATGCATAACCTACAGCACTAAGGCAGACATCAGGAAGAGTAACTATAAAATGTGTATGTGGCAGTCTGGACAGACTAGAGAAACAAATCCACAGCAACTCATATATAAGGGAGAGTAAAGGGTAATTGTACACTAAGAAAGCATCCCAACCCAGTCTAGTCCAAACCCATAAGTCTGATATTAGGCAATATGTCCGATATCATTCTATAAAGTCCTCTTCAGACTTATGGAAGACATGCAATGATGCCAAGTGCAGGACAATCACAGACCAGTGGGTAAAAAGGCTTTGAATTGGTGGCATTGTAAGCATCTCAGCCTGGCAGGGGACTTCATGTGGCTTCTCCAGCTTCCAGCGCTGCACCAGGGTAAGTCCATGTGACTCCTCCTCAGGGATGTCTT